>PVIJ01012460.1:7232-49639 GCA_004024925.1 Scalopus aquaticus
GCAAATAGAGACAGTTTAATTTCTTCCTTTCCTATTTGGATCCCTTGAATGTCTTTCTCTTGTCTAATTGCTCTGGCTAGGACTTCCAGTATTATATTGAAAAGTAATGGTGAGAGTGGACATCCTTGCCTTGTTCCTGATCTTAGGGGAAAGGCCTTCAGCTTCTCACCGTTGAGGATAATATTGGCCGTGGGTTTGTTGTATATGGCTTTTATTATGTTGAGGTATGTTCCTTCTATCCCAAGGATTTCAAGGGCTTTTATCATAAATGGGTGCTGCACTTTGTCAAATGCTTTCTCAGCATCGATTGATATGATCATATGGTCTTTGTTTTTCTTTTTGTTGATGTGTTGGATTACATTGATTGATTTTCGGATGTTGAACCATCCTTGTGTCCCTGGAATAAATCCCACTTGATCGTGGTGTATTATCTTATGGATGCATTGTTGGATCCTATTGGCCAAGATTTTATTAAATATTTTTGCATCAGTATTCATTAGGGAGATTGGTCTGTAGTTTTCTTTTTTTGTGTTGTCTTTGTCTGGTTTTGGTATTAGAGTAATATTTCCTTCATAGAATGTGTTTGGTAGTACTCCTTCCTTCTTGATTTTTTGAAAGAGTTTGTGTAATAAAGGGACTATTTCATTTTTGAATGTTTGGTAGAATTCATTTATGAAACCATCTGGTCCTGGGCTTTTGTTTTTGGGGAGGTTTTTAATTACTGTTTCAATTTCACTACTTGTGATTGGTTTGTTTAGGTGTTCTGTATCTTCTTTGTCTAGCTTTGGGTGATTGTATAGTTTTAGGAATTTGTCCATATCCTCTAGGTTGTTATACTTGTTTCCCTATAGCTGTTTATAGTAATCTCTGATTATTTTTTTTATTTTTGCTGTGTCTGTTGTGATTTCTCCTTTTTCATTTATGATCCTATTTATTTGTGTTTTCTCTCGTTTTTCTTTGTAAGCCTGGCTAGTGGTTTGTCTATTTTGTTTATTTTTTCAAAGAACCAGCTTTTGGTTTTGTTAATCTTCCGGATTGTTTTTTTTTGTTTCCATTTCATTTAGTTCTGCTTTGATTTTTATTATTTCCTTTCTTAAACTTTATTTTGGGGTTTTTTGTTGTTCATTTTCTAGTTCTTTGAGATGTGAGATTAAAATGTTTCTTTGGGTTGTTTCTTGTTTCCTGATGTGAGCTTGTAATGCTATATATTTTCCTCTTATTACTGCTTTTGTTGTGTCCCAGACGTTCTGGAAAGTTGTGACCTCATTGTCATTCAGTTCTAGATATTTTTTAATTTCTTCTTTGATCTCTTCGTTGATCCATTGGTTTTCTAGTAATGTGGGTTTCAGTCTCGATGAGGTAAGGAGGTTTCTTTTTTCCTTTTTATTATTTATTTCCAGTTTGACTCCTTTATGATAGGAGAAGAAGGCTGGTACGATTTTGATCTTAGTGTATCTGTTGAGGTTTGTTTTGTGGCCTAATATGTGTTCTATCCTGGAGTATGTTGTGTGCGCACTTGAGAAAAATGTGTATTCAATTTTTCGGAGGTTTAGTGATCGATAGATATCTGTTAATCCCATGTGGTCTAGGTCTTTATTTAGAGCTTTAATGTCCTTGGTTACTTTTTGTCTTCTTGATCTGTCCAATAGAGAAAGTGGGGTGTTGCAGTCTCCTACTATGTATGTATTTTCTTTAATGTCTGTTTTCAGGGATGATAATAATTGTCTGATAGATTTTGGTGCTCCTTCATTTGGGGAGTATATGTTGATGATTGTTATATCCTCCTGTTTTATTGTCCCCTTTATCATGATGTAGTGACCAGCTTTGTCTTTTTTTACCTTTTTAAGTTTGAAGTCTATTTTATCTGATATAAGTATAGCTGTTCCTGCCTTCTTTCTTGGTCCATTTGCTTGTAGAATTATTTTCCATCCTTTAACTATTAATCTCTGTTTATCTTTTGCAATTAAATGTGTTTCTTGTAGACAGCAGAAGGTTGGGTTCTGTTTTTTGATCCATCCTGCTATGATGTGTCTTTTAATTGGTGTGTTTAGTCCATTTACATTTAGAGTTAATATTGATATACTGTCATCCATATGTGTCTTTTTTATTTTTATTTTTTTTTTTACCTTTCTGTGATTCTAGTCCTTACCTAATTCTGTATTTCCTGGTCTTTCCTCTGTTGGTTTTGTCTTCATGGTTTCTTGTAGTAAGTTTTGGAGTGGGGGTTTGGCAGTGATGAATTTCTGTAGTTTCTGTTTGTCAGAGAAGGTCCATATTCTTTCTTCGTAGAGGAAGGAGAGCTTTGCAGGGTAGAGTATTTTTGGTAGACATTTGTTGGCATGTAGTATATTACATATGTCTCTCCATTCTCTTCTTGCCTTTAATGTTTCTTCAGAGAAATCTGATGTCAGCCTGATTGGCTTTTCTTTGTAGGTTATTTGTTTCTTTGTCTTCGTCATTTTCAATATATTTTTCTTGTCTTGAATTCTCGATAGTTTTACTATCATATGTCTTGCTGTTTTTTTCCTTTCATTGTAATAATTTGGAGATCTTCTGGCTTCCTGTATGTCGATTTTTGTTTCCTTTTTCATGTTTGGAAAGTTCTCTTCAATTATCTCCTTGAGAAGGTTCTCTGTTCCTTTGTCTCTCTCTTCTCCTTCTGGGATTCCTATGATTCTGATGTTTCCTTTTCTCATGGTGTCAGATAATTTCTGAAGCTTTTCCTCATTCTTCTTCCTTTGTTTTTCTTTTTCCTTTTCTGTCTTGGTTCTTTCAGTATCCTTATCTTGCAGAGTGCTTTTTCTTTCCTCCATGTGTTTTAATCTACTTTTATGGCTCTCTACTAGTGTTTGTAAATCCTCCATTTCCTTCATTTTCTTCTTTATGGATTCATTCTCGTTTTTCAGTTCTTCATTTATATTTCTCAGTTCTTTATTCTTTTCATTTAATTCTATTTTTTTTTTATTATGGCAAATCTGAATTCTTTTTCTGTTAGGCAGATGTAATCTTCTATGTCCATATTATTGGGTTCTGAAGAGGGATTTTCTTTCTGTGGTGTATTGTTTTGAGGGTCATTTGTAATTTTTTTTCTTCCTGTTGTTGGCCTTCTGCTTTGCTCTGATTGTTGCATTCCTGTGCTGATGGTGCCGGCAGGCATGGTTCTTGGTTCTACTTGCTGAGGGGTGTTTGTTGTTTCCTAGTGTCTGAGTTGCCTTGGCTGTGGCTGGGTATCTCCCGGATTTTCTTTTTTCTCTGTTGAATTTGTTTTTTTGTGGTGTGTCTCCAATGTGTTTCCGGTTCCGGGTGGAATTAGGGTAGAAAAAGGGGTGATAGTTTGTAGTTAAAAAAAAAATTAAAAAATATGTGTGTGTGTGTGTGTGTGTGTGTGTGTGTGTGTGTGTGTGTGTAGTAATAATAAAAAAAATTAAAGTAGAAAAAAAAATAAAAAAGGTATTGGGTAGATGTAAGCTTGGGGAGAGTTTTTTAGTCCTTTTGCTTTTAGGTTTTGGAGTTTCCGGGTAGGCCCCCTGCTAGGGTTCAACCCCCCTTTCCAGTGTCAGATGTTGCTGTTGTCCTACTGTCGCTGCTGTCATTTTATAGTTGCTAGTAGTCTTTCTGTTCTTTCTCTCTCCGCCCCCCTTTTTATTTTTCTTCTTCCCCTCAGTGTTTGCCTGGGGTTTATCCCTGCCCCTGTGGTTATGTCTGGTGGGGAGGGGTTGAGAGTTCCTGATCTTAAGTTTCTTTTCTTCTGCTTGGGCCCCACTTCTCCACAAGGGGGTGCAGGGGTGGAGCAGTTGGTGCCCACCTAGGTTCTGGGGGCCCACTGTGCAACCTCCTAGAAGTTGGGTGTGGGGCCACGGCAGGGGGTGGGGGGGAGCTCTATTTTCCTTTCTGTAGCCCTCCTGTGTGCCAAGATGCTGGCACTTTGTGGAGGAGGGTGTGGTTTGAGACAGTTCCAGCAGGATCCTGTATCTCGGGTTAGGTTACCTCCAGTCAGGTAAGAGAAAAGTAGAGTTCTCTAACATCAGCTCTTGGTGTCAGGTTACAGAGTAGGGAGGAGATTGTTTGAGGTGGTCTCTTCAGTTTTTCTGGCTAGACCAGTTTCTCAGGACAATATATCACCTAGCAACCAGTGAGGGATTAGGACCCCACGGGGTGCTGGCAGTTTGTCTTCCCCACTAAGATGTTACCAAGCCCCAGGTGGGGGATGGAAAACAGTGACCCTCGAGCTTTCCTGCACTTCAGAGCTGCCACACAGGGAAGAGAGGGGGCTCCTGGGGTGGGGGAGTGGAGGTCGCTCTCCTGTTAGTTGGCCAGAGCCCTCTGACTCCACCGCGGTTTCTAACCTTGTATTCAGTGGTGCTCCGTAAAGCTGGTTTGACCACCTCTCCTTTATTTCGTTCCTCCGTGTGGGGTTCGGTGTCTTTTCTCTTCTTTTTACTCCGACTTTTTGGTTTATCTTTAAGTCTAAAGCACCCACAGGGATGATTGTATTGTGTAGGGCATTCAGTTATATTGAGATCGGCTCTCAAAATTAGGGATTTTTCTGTCAATAAATCTATATTTTGAAAGCCTGATCCTAGCGTCTGTTCGCCAACATGTTTTGGGGGCGTGTCCAGGGGCTGTCACATCTTAACCTCTGCCCACACTGATCTTGCTGGACTTGGCACATCCCTGGCACGAGTTTCCACTGAAGGTCTTTTTTTTTTTTTTTCAAATATTGACTTATTTATGCATACAAGCTGGGATAGGACAGAGGTGTTGAGGTGTGAGAGGATTCACCAGAGACAGAGTGGGGAGCAGAACAGGTGGAGTGACTGAAGTAAACTGCTGAGGGGAGGAGTGGGGTTAGGCAGGAGAGGTCTGCTGCACCAGGGATTGAACTCATGTTGAAGTGGCTGGTGATAGTTTCATAATGCTGAGGCTTAACCCCTTGCATCACCAGGGAGGCCCTGGAAGCCCTTTCTTTTCACACTTGTTTTTCTGACTGACTGTTCTTTCCCAGATATCTGTCTGACACTTTCCCTCACCTGCTCTGGTCTTTACTCTCAAATCCCTTTCTCTATAAGGCCTTTTTTTACTAATGTTTTAAAGATGGTAACAATATCTACTCCTACTCATTACCCTTTCCTACTGATTTTTCTCTGTGGCACTTACCACCAACTGCATGGTATGAGTTTTCTCATTTATTTTCTGTCTCCCCTGCTGGAATTCATGAGGGCTAGATTTTTGTTTGTTTACTCCTATACTCTATTTCCCAGGCTCTGGAAAAGTTCTGGCACATAGTAGAGGCTCAATACATATTTGTTAAATAAAGGATTAATTTATGTGCCTTTAATGAATTTGGCTTCTGATTTCTCTCTGCACTCCAGGTTCACACATCATGTCCTGCGTGATGGGATAGGTATGACATCATATAAAAGTCATGTGCTTGTGATAGCAGAAAAATCATCACTTGGTTTGAAAACCTTTGGAACTTCCTGAGTGATGAAGGTGACAGGAGAGTTTTTTTGTTATGAGATGACTCTTAGTAGGCCCTTGGATAACTGCAGAATGGGATGTATTCACCAGAAAAATAAGTCTTTGATCAGAAGCTTGGAACTTTAAGCTGTTCACAACCCCAACCTCAACCTCCAGAGTGGAGAAAGGCTGGTGAGAGCTGATTATCAAATGGTCAGTGACTTTTTCTTGCTAACATAATGGAATCTGCATGAAATCCCCTAAGGGATTGAGTTCAGAGAGTTTCTGAGTTGGTGAACACACATCTAAGTGCTAGGTTGGCACACCCCAACTCCAACGGGACAGAATCTCCTGTGCTTGAGATTCTTCTAAATCTATGTACCTCCTCCTGACTTATTTATATCCTTTATAATAATATGGTAAATGTGTGTAAAGTTGCTTCCTGCATTATGTCAGCTATTCTGGAACATTATTGAACATGAGGAAAGGCTGATGGGAACCCCTGATTTATAGTTGGTACTTCAAACAGAAGTATTGGTGCCCTGATAACTTGCAACTGCCCTCTGAAGTAAGGGCAGTTTTGTGGGATGAACTCCTTAAACCTATGGAGTCTGATAAATAGTGTCAAAATGGAATTGTTTGACCTCTAGCTGGTATAGAAGTGTTAGAGACATGGCTTTGGAAAAGACCGCATTTATTTGGTGTCAGGTGGAAAGAAATCTTCTCAGTGCCCAAGCTAGAACTGTGGCTTCTCAGCCACAATCCCACTGTTCTCAATTTCAGTGGAAATGCCACTTCCATTTACCACTTGTTCAAGCCAAAAACCTTGGAGTCATTCTCAATTCTGTTCTTCTGTTCATCTCCTCTGTTTGATCTATCAACAAATCTGGTCAGTTCTACTTCCAAAATAATCTCCAATCCACACCTCTCTCCACATTGCCGTAGAATTATCTCACATAAAGACTATTCCAAAAATCTCCTAAATCAGTCTCTGCCTCTTCAGTTGCCCTGTAATTCATTCTCTACATCACAGGATAAAAATGGCTGGAAGCTGTGTATTTCCCATGCTGGGAATATAAATAGGACTCCTACATCTTGCTGTTCCTCTTGCATCCTTCATGATGTGTTTTCTCTGCAAGGACATCCAACTTCTAGCTTTTAATGGCATCTAACTGTAGGCTACTCAGTAAACTTCCAGAACTTTTAGCCAAATTGTCCTTAACAGATGATTCTGGTAGGTTAACTTAGGAGGGTGCATTTGCACAGAGCAAGTTGATTGCTTCCACGTCATCACAAACTACAAAGTAAAACCATATGACATTATTCAGAAGCTGATTGTTTTAATTTTTTGTAAATTCTAAAGCACTACAGTTTTCAAAGTGTACTTTGACACCTTGGCATGTTTGAGTCTTTCCACAACCCTGGCAAAGTCATTATCTCCGTTTGAAGCTACAGAAAGTTGGGGCTAGGAGGATTGAGGATTTTTCCATGGCCACACAGTTGGTAACAGTCTGAATCTCTGTCAACTGACTCTAATTTCTCCCTGTATTCTAAGAATGAAAAAGTGGTTTCTTTTTGTGGGCCAGCTTTGATTGGCTAACAGTGATTCCTCAGAGGGGTAAGTCAGAAATGATTGGAGGTCATTGTTGGGTTCTGTGGGAAAGAACGTTATGATTGACTGCAAGGTTGCCACTGGTGAGTGAGGGTATGTGGTTATGTGGTGGCATATTGTTACCTAGTTGTCCAAGGCTGCCTCCCTATCTCTGTGCTTTGCCATAATTCCTTTCTTTGTATGTATTTTCCATTTTTCTTTTTCTGGACCAGGACTTAAAATGATTAAAAAAAATCCCCCATGAGGCTCAACTGTACTGCTGTCTTCTGTTTTGATTCCAGATGACTCAGACAACTACATCAGTCCATGTGACTGATATTTATTTGGGGAAGTTTAATACGTATTCCTCTATGAAAGAGCAATAGTAGAGGCCAGTCACAGTTCTTTTTTTTTTTTTTTTTAAGATTATTTATGCATACAAGCTGGGGTACAGGCCAGAGGCATAGGGCGGTGAGAAGATTCACCAGAGAGAGTAGGGAGCAGAACAGGCAGATAGCAAGGTAAGATTTTTTTCCTTGTAACTTCTGCCTTTGACCTCTTTGTGTAGAGAGTTACTTTTTTCCTAGAACTGTTACCGGAACCAAGCTGCCTTAGCAGTGGGAGCCTGCAGGAGTGGTAGGGCCTCTTACCCCGCTGCTCCAGAGCAGTTATGGCAGTTGCTCCTGCCCAGTAACTGCTGTTTTGAATGGACCAATCAGGTGCAAGGAGCTGATGGGTAGGCCTGCTGCTCCACCATAAGTCAATTATGGCAGTTGCTCCTGCCCAGTAACTGCCGTTTTGAACAGACCAGTCAGGTGCTAGGAGCTGATGGGTAGGTCCAATCAGCTCCAGGATTGAAAATGGTCCAATCAGACTTGTGGATGGTACTCTGGGAGAGGATATAAGCCAGGATTGGAGGGACCTGCGGGAGGAGAGAAAAAAAGAGGAAGGGGGAAAAGAGAAGAACAGGAGAAGACGACAACGAAGACACCAGCCCCCAGGAGAAGACAATGGTTCCAGACTCCAGAGAGAGAAGAAAGAAGTCCGTTTCTGGCCTCCGAGGAAGAAAGAAGAAGAGAAGTGTCCAGCAGCCGCCCTCCGAGGAGCAGGAGAAGCTGAAGAACTCTGCAGAGACTGGGCCTCCGGTCCGGTCTCTGGCGTAGCCTGAAAGGAGCCCCAGAGGCCCTGGGCCTGGTGTCTCAGAGGCCTGTTTGTTGGTCTAACCCAGCACCTCCCAAGGAGCGGCTGCTGTCCCCGATGCGTTCTGGGTGAGGGGGCCGCCACCTGAGGGTGCAGTAAGCTCTCTGTTTCCCCTGTTTGTAAAATAAACCCCATGTTTGATGTTCCTGTAGCCTGAAGTCTCTTGCAATTGTGCGCGTGGGTGAGACCCACAGACAGTGCCCTGTCCTCTCAGCAAGCACTGTCCTTTGTTGTCTTTGGCCTTTTGGGGCTTTTTGGTGGCTCTTGCCTCAGAGCCTGGGCATTTGTGGCCCGTCTGCCCGATTTCAGAACAAACTTATGCCATGCAACCTGTCTCCATATACTGATATCTATTTCTTATACCATGTGCCTCCTAACATCTGAAGATGTGATTTTTTCCTTTAAACTGAATTTGCCATTTGGAACAGGAAGAATATTCATTTTATTTATAGGATTTTTTTGTATTTGCTTTGTATTATTGTTGACTGTGTGCTTCCTTCCATTACCTTCTAGTTTGTGAGCTTTAAAATTTTCTAATTACCTGATATAATGGTTAGGCCATAGTAGAAGCAAAACAGTATTTGTTGAATGAATTCATCATGTCTGATGAATTGACCAAGGTAAAGAGTCTATTCATTATGTCTGTTTTATTTTGGTCTTTTGTATTTTAGTGATTTACTGTGAAAGTGAATATCATGAGCCATTTGTATTGTAGAGAGTAGTTGATCTTCAAGCAAGAATCCATGCAAGACATGTGGTAACTTGGACTAGAGATGGCAAAATATGGAAAGATATAGTCTGATGTGACATGTAAAGACAAAGCAAAAATGTAGGACATGGTGACGGAATGAATATGTAGTCTGAGGGGAGATGACTATCAGGAATAGCTTGAAAATTTCTGTTGCATCTAGCCAGATTGATTTATTGAAATATGGCATCCTGGAAGTAAATCAGATTTTTAAGGGGCATAATCTAGACTTTCATTTTGGTGTTGGAATTAATATGCAAGCAGGGGCTAGAGATCTAAATCAGAAAGTTGCCAATATAGCTGGTTCTCTCTATCTTGGGCATGGATAGAATGTAAAGTGAGGAAAGAAGGTTTCTTGAGACCAAACCTTGAGGAAGTTCAACAAATAAAGGCTGGGAAGAGAAGAATGAGAAGCTATGTGAGTTGAGAGGAACATAAACATAGTAGGTAAATTAGAAGTCTGGGATAAGTCAAAGGAAAAGAGGATTGGAAGAAGTTTGGCTATGAAGAGGAAAAAGACAGAGCTATACTAGAGAGGAAAATGCAAATTTATGGAGGCTTTGTTTCTGTTTTTAAATAAGGGAGACATTTAAGAATATTTACCTCTGGATAAAAGGATTCAGTAGATTTTTGGAGGTCAAGATAGAGGTGAGAAGAGCAGTGGATGACTGTATGCAGTTTCCTCAGAAGATAAGGGGGAATGAATCTGGAGAAGAACAACAGGCCTCTACTGACAGGAGTAAAGAATAGAAAATACATAAAGCTATAGTGAGCATGAAAGTTTGATAGCAGAAGGTGGAGGGAATTCCCATCTGAAGACTCCTGTTTCTTCTATGATATTAAATTGTTTGCTCAGCATAAAAATGGAAGGATTTGATAGAAGCCGAGGTGAGAGAAGAGAAAAAGTCTGAAATAGATGTGTGATGGGGGATGGAATTGTATATAGCCATGGAGGTGTAGATGAGCATCTCCATGGTGTAGATGAGCATCTGGTTGAGGTTATCCTTCAATAATTTTATAGCATCACAAATTAATCCTTCTATGGATTTTTTCCAGTAGCCCTTAGGTGCCCACGTGCAGGCTTGGAGAGAGTGCTAGTTGATTTCATCTGGATTATGGGATTTTGCCAGACAACTGAGGCTTAAAGACAAAATGGCAAAGAAATATAGTATTTGCAAAAATACCACTTAAAATGCTGGCTAATGAAATCAAAGCTAGACAAGTCAGGGGGAGTAAACAGGAATGAGAAAATGAAGAAGGGAAAGTTAGAGAGCTGTCCCAATGAATAGGGAGAAAGTAGAAGACTATATGGTGTCATATCAATGAAGATGAAAAAAACATGTGGGAGTATTTTAACCAGCTGGAAAAAGAGCTTACTGATGAGCTAGATCGATGAAATACTGACTTTGGAGGTAAATCATACCGGGATCATGGCCAGGCCCAGGGTGGAGAATCATGGCGAATGTAGCAAAATTAACATAAGAGACCTTGGGAGAATTGATGTCAGAGTACCTAGAGATACATCATCACAAAGTGCGGGGACACAAATTATTTGGACAATGTAATGGTGGTTTAAAATTTTCTATCTTGATGAAAAAATTGCAGTTTTGACCATCACAAGACAAATGTTTAAATATCACAACTTAGCTAGATGATGTCATGCAGTTAGGATAGTTGTGTAACTTGGCCCATAGGTTAGTTTTCCTTCCCCATACTCTGATATTACCTTTACCATTCTTAGGGACTTGGAAAAAATATGACCAAAAATCGTTTCTGATACTCTTTCTAACCTCCAAGTTGGGGTGGGTGCCAATAAGTCCACAGCCTCTTGTGGGAAAGAGCTGGTTTGAGAAGTCAAAATTACTTCTCAAACAAGGCCCCAGGGAGAAGAATCACTCACTGATGCATTCTAAACAAGAATTCAGCTTTGTAGGTGAATTGATTAAACTCCTAGGTGGTAAATTGCTCCCCTTACTTAGACAAGAAGGAATCAACAGAGGATCAGTTTGTGGTCAAGTTACCTGGAATCCTTTGAAAAACTCACTCCCAGAAGTCTTGACTTCATCTGATTGTTTTAGGGTTAATCTAAAATTTGAACAGTCATGGTGTCCTCCTGGGCACGCAAAGTGGTCATCAGCAATGTTAAAAGATAATTTTCAAAAGGGGTAGTCCTGGCTGTTACATAGCTATAAAAATGAACGTATGCAAAAAAAAAAAAAAAAGAACGTATGCTACTTTAAGATTTTATTGAACTCATGGGGCTATAACTGTTCAAAAAGAATTTTAAAAATCACACATTTATATGGACTAAAGAAAAGTCAACAAGAATGTGCAAATGGAGGCAAAACTTTTTCCAGTGAAAGGGAAGTCAGTCAATTGAACTTCCACTGAATAAGACAAAATTTTCTTATCTGTAGACAAAGATTACTTTGCATTGATTTCAGTTATCTCCACTTTACATAATTGAAGAGTAGCTCCATAAACTCTAATCAGGTAATACAGATGGTGAGTGACAGATAATGCATAGTTTCCCATTGAGTGCAAATTCCTCCCTCTTTCCTCAAGAGCTACTCTCACCTTCTGGTGCCCTGCTCCCTGTTCTGCTAATTTCTTGCAGATCTGTTGTCTTATATTGTTTCATTTTCACCTCTGGGTTCCTTATTAGATAAAGACTCTGTAAGAAATACTAAAGATATAAACTTTTCAGATACTTAGTCATAGGAAGAGGGAACACTTTGACTTATTAAACAAAACATGATTTTTTCCCTTTAACTTGATTACTTTGGCATTATGGGACTTGAAGATAGTGTGTGAGGGTGGTGGAGATTGGGGAGAGAAGAAAATAACTTTCTCTTCATAAAGAAGCTGGGGTGTATGAGGGGATCACTGAGGCAGGACTTCATTCTTTGGCACAGGTTGCTTGTGAGTAGATGGTGCCTATCATTTGTTCATGGGTTCTCGTCACTGGGGTGGGAACTCCTGTGGAACTGATTTTTGAAAGAACTTCCATAATTGCCTACTGCTCCTCAAGTATGGCCCATCCTGAGAAAAGGGACCCTTCACTGCCTCTTCTGAATAGAGATGCAGTCTGGATAGGTTTAGTTTAATGGATGGCTTACCTTGCTCTGTTAAATACCCCTCTAACTCACTTAACTTGCCCTGGAGAGGTAAAATCAGTGGTTCTCAAGTCTGGCTTCACATTAGAATTGAGGGAAATTTGGAAAACACCCACCTCAAAAATCAGATTGAATTGGTCTGGGTGGACATGGGACTAAGTATATTAAAAAATTTCCTCAAATGATTGTAATGTGCAGTAAGGGATGAGGACTGCTGTTCTAATCAGTGCTCCTTAGAAGTGTCTGATAGAATTACCAGAGTGTGTCTGTTAAAAATACAAATTCCAAGATCCTTTTGGGGATGTGGATCCTGCAGGTCCAGGTGGAATATAAAAATCTGAATGTTTGACAGCTTCCCGAGGTGGGTAATGGCTGGCTCACTGAGCAGTCTTTGAAACGTCAGTACTTCTTTGATAAAAATAGGTTTTGGACGATGGCCTTTTGTTAAATTTATTACATTTATGTTTGGAGATGGTATTTATGTGGTCACTTATGTAGTTTGGTTAGTATGTCAAAGTAAAATTTTCTGGATGCAGGACTATGGTGAGAGGGTAAATGGTTTCCCAAAAGATAGCGGCATACAAATCCCTAGAATCTGTAAATGTTGTTTAATTTGGAAAAGGGCCTTTGCAGATGTGATTTAAATTAAGGATCCTGAGATAAGGAGATTATTTTTGATGAAGCCATCGCAAGTGTGATGAGACCCTGGAGAGGCATCTGACATGTAAACAGAGAGAAGGTTATAGGAAGATGGAGACAGATCGGCCACAGCAAAGAACACTAGCAGCCACCAGATGCTAGAAGATGCTAGGGACAGTCTTCCCCTTGGAAGTATGGAGAGTCAGTGGCCCTGCCAACACCTTGATTTCAGTTAAGTGAAACAGCTATTGGACATTGGTCTCCATAACTGTGAGAGATTAAATTTCTGTTTTAAGCAACTACATTTGTGGTAGTTGTGTAACATCTATTACATCGGTCACTGAAAGTCAATACAGAGCTTCTTAAAATTTACTGTGTGTCTACTCAAGAAAGACAAAGCAAACAATCCAGCCAAAAAATGGGCAGAAGAACTTAAAAGATACTCCTCCAAAGAAGAAGAGCAAATGGCCAATAGGCACATGAAAAAATGTTCAACATCCCTCATAATCAGGGAAATGCAAATAAAAACCACATTGAGTTACCAGTTACACCAGCAAGAATGGCACGTATTCAAAAAACAGGGAACAACAAATATTGGCGAGGGTGTGGAGAAAAAGGAACCCTCCTACACTACTGGTGGGAATGCAAACTGGTCCAACCACTATGAAAGCTGTATGGCAGTTCCTCAAACTGCTAAAAATGGAGCTTCCATATGACCCAGTAATACCACTTCTGGGAATCTACCCAAAGGACACAAAAACATTAATCCAAAAAGATACATGCACCTGTATGTTTATTGCAGCATTGTTCACAATAGCTAAGATATGGAAACAACCCAGATGCCCAAAAATAGACAGTTGGATTAAGATGTGGTACATATACACAATGGAATATTATTCAGCATTCAAAAAAGATAAACACATGCAATTTGCAGCAACATGGATGGAGCTAGAAGGGATCATGCTCAGCGAAATAAGCCAGAAAGAAAGAGAAAAATATCGAATGGTTTCACTTATAACAGGAATATAGGAGAATCAAATAAGAAAGAGACATTCAGCAGGGATGGGGAGGGAAAGGGCTCAAAATGGGGAAGAAAAGAGCACAAGGGACTATGGTGATGGTTCACGGGTGAATCGGTGGTGGGTAATCTATGGGGAATACACAATAATGTAAAAGATATGAATAAAAATTAAAACATAAAAAATTTACTGTGTGTGTATATATCCAAGGAAATGGGGCACAACTGGGAATCTGGAGTCTGGAGTGGGGTTCTAGATGTGGCTGCTTTTCTAACAAGTTTCCTGGGTGATGCTGATGCTGTGGGTCTGTGCACTTTACTTTGGGGAAGTAGTTTTAGAGGGTAAATACAGAGGAGAGATGGGCATGAACAAGCTTACTGAAGAGAGAAATTATGCAAGTTTATCAAAGTTTTCTGAGTCAATTCTTATATCTAACTCCTCTCATCTTGCCTTATTTCCACTGACAAAAGGAGATCAGAATTCAGGCAGCTGCCTAGATAATTGAGATAAAAATTATTTAGATGATGGCCTGGTTTCCAGCTCTAGAAATGAAGACCTGGCTAAAAATGGTGTGTGGCCATTTTCAAGTAACAAAGGGATAATTGCTTCAGTCTTCACATCTGTAATGTGTCATGATTTTCTGAGTGCCAGTGGAAATTTCTATACCTATTGAATGAGTGTGGGTGCAGGGGATTCATTTAATTTTAAAAAACATAAAAACTGAAACTGAAAAAGAACCCCTACTCAGTGGCTAATTCCAATGCTAGGTGTTGGTGAGGAGTTTTAGCACTACAGTCCAGGCCTGATAACGCAACTTTGTTGAGTTTGGCATGAACCTTGGGGGGTTTTTAATTTGGAGTTTGTCTCCCCTTAAGGTTTTGAAACAGAAGCACAAAGGAGGAAGTACTAGTTTATTTAAATGTAGACTCCTTTGATAAGAGACAAGCTACAAATAAAGAAAGCAAAGAACAATTGTGACACTGGATGATACTGAAATATGCAAATTTCCTTTTAGAACTTTCCCTGGGCTTTTTGGAGGTAATGTAGCAGGATAGTCCCAGGAAAAGAAGAGGTTCCAGGTTCCCTGCTCCATCCAAGGAAAGGTGGACCTGAGCAGGGGGGAGGACAAGCTGGGGGGTGGGGAGACTGGAGGAGGGAAGGAAACAGGATGGAGAGCAAGAAGGAGACCTCAAGTAGGCACATGGAGCAGAGAGATATGTGAGAAGCTGTCCTTGCTTCTTGGCCTTGGACTTGTGCTAGGAACTTGGGGGACATGGAAGGAGGCACTTGAAACAAGATGTGGGTGAGAGATCTGTGGGAAGGTTACAACGGCAGCCTTTATTTTGATTTTGACTTTGCTCTTTACCTGCCAGACTTATCTGGCCCCTCTGTCCCTTTCCTGTGGGTCCCCACCAGGAGGTGCCTTAGACTTGGGGCACCTTTCAGGCCTCAGTGGCCCTGCTTTGGGCCAACCCTGTTTGGCATTACCCATGAGGGGGTGGGTAACTTTGGGTGTTTGATCTGGAAACTATATTCTTTCCTTTCTCTTTATTGCACATTGGTTGTATTAAAGTTCCTTTCCAGGAAAGGTGTTACACACTAGAGTATGTCTTGTCTTAATGTGACAGATGGCAGAACCTATTTAGAGCGGCAGGTTTGGGGGGTTCTGGGGTGCCCCTCTCCCTGTCCTGTAAACAGTAACACTGTTTTTGAAAATTTGATTTTGGGCTCCCTTCTCTTTATTATTCCTCTCCAGAAAAATTGAGAGGGGCTCAGTAGTATTTTATCTTTTAAGAAATGTGTCAAGATACATAATGTAATATTTACCATTTGAATAATTTTTAGGTACAATTCAGTGACATTAAGGACATTCACACTGTTGTGCTGCTACCACCCAGGTCCATTTCTAGAACTTTTTCATCATCCCAAGGAGAAACTCAGTATTCACTAAGCTATAATCTTCTGTTCTTACCCCTTCTAGTCCCGGTAACTGTTGTTCTACTTTCTGTCTTTATAAATTTGTTTATTCTGAGTACTGTATATAAGTGGAATCATACAATATTTGTCCTTTTGTGTCTGACTTTTTTCATTTAGCATAATTCCTCAAGGTAAATCCATGTTGTAGTACATATCAAAATTTTATTCCTTTTATGGCTGAATAATATTCATTGTATGTATATACCACACTTCGTTTATTCATTTACCCACTGATAGACATTTGTGTTGTTTCTACCTTTGGCGATTGTGAAGAAGCATTTCATCTTTTAAGTTACAATTAACTTTAATCATGGTAAGATGGTTTTTGAAAATTCCATGCCTTCTCCAAGTTAATGGGAGAACTCCCATGAAATCAAGGTTGGGAGGGAATCGTTACAGTGGAAGTATCTTTTTAATCTTCATCAACACTACAGATAAAGAAATCTTAGTAAGTGGGCTTTGCCAGCAGCAGGAACTGAAAGTAGATACTTGGAGATGGAGAAGAATGAATAATCATGGGCAAAACTGCCCTTAGACTTGAGCCACTGAGTGCTGCCTTGGCCCTGCTCTGGCCTCTCTCCCTGCAGGGTTAAATGGGTGTGCTCACCTAGAGCATGTTCCTCTTCTACATCTTGTGCTATCTGAGACCCAAACTCCCTGTCCCGAGGGACCCTGAGCCCACTCGTGTTTGACCCATGTTGCTGTTACCTGCAAGCCTGGTATTAGGACTGAGGGTAGACAGGAGGTGCTTGTTTGCTCTTTAGGGCTGAGGGCTGTAACTGCAAGTCAGGTGCCTGAGTGGGAAGGGGGATTAGCCTCACTATGAATATCTAGCATGCTGTCCATACTTAAGGTTATTTTATGTCTTGCAGAGTCTCAGAACATTTGGTATAATATTGAATATAGTTGGAAATAAGATTGTACAGAGGCACAATCGTGAAATACAAAGGTGTTTATCCTATGTATATTTTAGAGTCAGGAGATTGTTCACATCTGCCTCATTTCATAGATAAGAAAAATCAAGGCTTGTGTAGGAGAAAGTTTCACAATAGTCACTGGTAGATGCAGAGTTTAAAACATTCCTGCCCACATCCTCACACAAGAACCCAAGTTCCTATGACATAGTGATTTAAAAGCCTAATGTAAAATTTGAACCCTGACTTAGTAATTTTGGAATGAATAGTCAAGAGAATTGGGCCCCCAAATGGCCTGTTTTTTTACTAGCAGTTGGATGGGGGAAAGGCCGACATTGTTGGATCAAAGTTTCCTTGTTACTTTAAATGAGATTAATCCTACTTGCTCTGCTCACAATCTGTTTAAATATGTGTTATGGGAATAAAGTGGTTTAAAAACATGAAATGCCATATACATGCAGGATGCTAAGGAGAAATGAGAGCAATGGTGAAGGATGAAGTCTTGTAATCCTTTGGTTTGGAAGTATTGTACTGCCTGTCCAGGAAAAGTGGGACAGTTGGCAGGATTCTGATCTACCTTTATGTTTCCATCCTTTCCTTCATTTCTCTTTACATTCTTTTCTTGTCATCTCAGTAGGGGACAGGGTAAGCTTTTGTATCGGAGATAGCTGGGTTGGATGGAAGCAGAAAGAGCCTATACTAAGAAGTCTGACTGAGCTGGGGCAAGCTGACAAGGCAGCCTGACAAATGCATCTTGATGTCTCAATCCACTGAGGGAATGCCAAAGGCAGCAGACTGGGTGATTGGCAGTGATGTTCCAGCTGCCACCAGAGTCTAAGGCACAAAGACAAAGTGAGACAAGTTTGTGTGTAATGACCTTCTGCTTCTCTTTCAGAATCTGTGTTCTCTCTCTGCCTTTTCCTATTTTTATATTTTCCTTTCCTCCAACCCAATACTGACTTCAGTCACCTAGCTGTTGTGTTCTGAATATTCCAAAATTCTTCCATGCCCTCTCCTTCCTTCCTAAAACAATTAAAAAAACAAAAAACAACTTTGCTCCTCTGTATTATAATCACAATGCTGAAAACCTCAAACCCTGTACTGATCTGATTTAAATAATTTATATGAAGATGTGAATTGATAAGATTTATACTCGCAGAGGGCCTCCCTGGTGGCGCAGCGGTTGAGCGCTGCGCTGTGGAGCTGTTGGCAGCGAGTTCGATGCCCAGCGGGGGAGAGTCCCACATGGTGCGGCAGACCTCTCCTGCCTCGCCCGCTGCTCCCCTCAGCAGCGTATTTCTGATCTGCCTGTTCTGCTCCCCACTCTGTCTCTGGTGGACCCTCTCGCCGCCCCACGTCTCTGGCTTGTACCCCAGCTTGTATTAAAAAAAAAAAAAGAAAAAAAATTTATACTCGCAGAGTTGGTTTGCATTTATAAGCAGAGATTGTTGACACAGGAGACTCTTATTGGTATGTTAATATGGGAGGAAAAATGTTTTTTTAATACGGACCATCTTTCTTCCTCCTTTTTCCCTGCCCACATCTAATCTAACAGAAAGGGGTGGGCATCTAGTGGGAATTTTCTGTCATTCACTTAGGAGGCATGTGTCATCATCTCATTTAATCTTCTTGTGATCCTTTGAAAAAGGTATTATTTGTCCATATCTGCAAATAAGGAAACAGAGGTCCAGGCTTGAGACATTTGCTCAAGTCACACAGCTTGTAAGTGGCAATGTTGGATTCAGACTTCATGCCACATTTTCAGATGTAGCATAGCTTCATATATATGACAAGTGCCTGGGGTTAGTTCTGGGTTAGTGCCTGGGTTCTAGTCCTCATGGTGGTAGCAAAAGGGGTGAAGGCTAGAGTTGGGGGGCAGATTGTGGGAGCCTTGTTTTGAATTAAGCAGGGACATTTGACTTCATCTTGTAGAAGAAATAGACTCTACGAACCTAGTGGGTCATCCATATCTCTTCCCTTAGAGTCTGGGATAATGCCTTGCTCATGCCAGAGCTCATGTCACTTCTTTATCTTCCTGTTGTTATGCGGATCCTGGGCCTGCCTCTCCTCACAGAATCCTGATAGGCAATATAGCTGTCTTGGGAGGAGAGTAGGGAGTATGATTAAGGGAGATGGAAGATTCAGGGTGTAGGCAAGAAGGAAAGAAAGTAGAGATATTATTTATTGAGAACAGAGTTCCCAGGGAGTGTGACAGTACAGTCGAGATGCCTCTTTGCCATTCAGCACTGATAGCTTCCTATTTGTATCTCCAAGAGAAGAGCGAACATGGAAAGTGAGTAGTGTGATGAACAGTTAATGAATTTCATGTATGCTTAGGCCTTTAGCCTCACTGGTTACAAGGATCCCAAAGTCAGGGAAGGAGATTGAAAAGTTAAAAATAACCTGTTCACCAAAGACAGAAATAGTGACAATTCAGTCATTTTTTCCTGATGTTTTATTTGTTGTTGTCACTTTGTGAAAGAGGGACTTTCCTTCCTACATCTCTTGGTGAGCAAAGATGTGTACAGAGAGGATTGGAATGGGCCTGTTGTGAGGTGAGATGTGTGACAAGAGACCTGTTCCGATGCTGGGAATGGTGTCTGTAATTGACCTCCTGCGCACGTCTGTTCTCATCTCTTGCTCTGTGCTGTGCTAATGAATAAATCATTTTTGTATTATATAAAACTGCCTTCTAATCATCCCTACATTATCATTTATTTCACAGCAGCACTGAACAAGCTGAAATTCCTTTGGCAATCAGGTCTCTCATTTTGATTTCCTACTTTCCTTCCTTGTACCTTTTACCTCCACCATTTACAAACACTCTGCTCCTCTTTTAAATTCTTGTGGTTCAGACCACATAATGATATTTTCTTTTTACTGAATACCTACTAGGTACTTTATCTATAGAGTCTATAGTCCTCATAATACTTACATAATGGTGATTTTTTTCCTACATTATAGATGAGGAAGATTGAGACTTGAAGAAAAATTGACTTGAAGTTCATCCAGTTGTTAAGTGACTGAAGGGAGGAATAAATCCAGGCCTATCTGACTCCAAGTTCACGCTTTTCCCAGAATGTGTCGTTTCTCCTAACACTTTGGGAGTGGGCAGGTAGTGGTTATAATTGGGGAATGCTTGCAGTACTGAAATTGGCCCTTGAGCATGAGTCTGTGTTTATATTCTCCCAGCTTCTTCATGGCATCTATTAAAAAGTCCTTGGGTTACATGGCAGTTCAGGATGGGTCATATTACTGATGGGGATGTTACTGGTCACCCTTTAGAGCAATCTGAGTTCTCTTTCTCCTCTAAATCAAATCCATGATTTTACTTGCTGGAAGTACAGTATGGTCCTCATCATAATTAGGGTAGGGATAGAGGACTTCTTACTTTCTTGTTGTGTAGTCTCAGCTTTTCAAATGCAGGCATTTGTTTGGACTATTGTGTTTGGGGAACAAAGTCGGGAAAAAGAATTAATGAAAGTGAAGTGGATTTTGGTGGACAAAAACTATTTTCTCATTCTTTTTTCCTCTTAACTTTTGTTGTACCTGAATTCTCTTTGTAATTGATTTCCATTTGAATGAATGTCTAAGAAAAGACAGCTAACATTTATTAAATAAAAATGTGCTCACTAAATCCTTGTAGTGGCTCTGTGAGGGAGTTATATTACTTACTGTGTTAATGTGAAGGTCCAGAAGGGTAAAATAACTTGACTAACTTCATCTCTCTGTAGACTTAACGGGATGCCAGTTCATGCCTGGATAATTCCAATTCTTTTCTGCTAGGACACATGATCTGACCTGTGTGGAGAGCAAAGATGGTAGTGAGTGGCAAGTAGGACATCAGGAAACAATGTAGAAGACCTGCTGGACAATAGAACTTTCATTAGGGCAAGAGCATGCGGAAGGGAGGGGCCCAGTGAAACGACAATGCTACTGGGAGCATACACTGAGTGCACATGTGGAGCCTGGCTTTTTGGTAAGTTTATTATTATATTTCATCCTGTTGCTATCCTGTGAACAGAAAGTCTCACCTCATCTGACAGGTGGAGACTATGCTGAAGAGTAGGAGAGGAAAAGGATTTTTTTCTAGTGATTGCTGTGTATTTGGACACCTTTAAATGTTTTCAGAAGTGAAATGTGACTAGAGACTGGTATTTCTATCTTTTATTCAACAAATATTTGTTGAATTGGGGTATTGGGGATATGTTAGTGAATAAAGTAGAATCCTTGCTTTTTTATAGAGCTATGTGACAAGAAAGAGACCAAGTTACATAAGATAATTGGGGATTTGTTACATGATGGAGTGAGTGGGGAACTATTTATTTCAAAGAAAAGTTTAATTTGCTTAATTAAACTTGTACAAAGTAATTTTCTTTAGTTTTATTAGCTTTTTAAGAATTGAGGTAACAGGGGCCTCCCTGGTGGCACAGTGGTTAAGCGCTGCGCTGTGGAGCTGTCGGCAGCAGCGATGCGAGCGAGTTCGATGCCCAGCCGGGGAGAATCCCACATGGTGCGGCAGACCTCTCCTGCCTCGCCCGCTGCCCCCTCAGCAGTGTATTTCTGATCTGCCTGGTCTGCTCCCCACTCTGTCTCTGGTGAAGCCTCTCGCCACTCCACACCTCTGGCCTGTACCCCAGCTGTATGTATAAATAAATAAATCTTTAAAAAAAAAATTGAGGTAACATGTTTTACAACACTTATGTGATTTAGGGGAATGTTATATTACCACATCATATTCACTACCAAGGCACCCATAATTCTTCACCATAGACCACTGGGCCGTCTCCCCACTTTGTTCCTCACCCCATTGCCATCCTCCTGTAATATCCTCAATTCTGTAGTCAGATTTCTAGGATTTGTTTCGGCTGAGTCTTTTTCTGCTCCTTTTTTTCTTTGTTTCTTTATGTTCCACAAATGACTGAAATAAATCTGATAATTATTTTTTTCCTTCTGATTTATTTCGCTTAGCATAATCCTCTTCAGTTCCATCCATGTTGTTACAAAAGGCAAGCTTTCATCTTTATATAAATATGTATGTATATATGTGTGTAGACATATATGTATATGTGCGTGTGTGTAGCAGAGTTGCACTCCCATTGTGTATCCATATCATATCTTTATCCACTCACTTGTCACTGGGCCCTTAGGTTGGTTCCCTAACTTGGCTATTGTAAATAGTGTTGCAGTGAAAATAAGGCATGAATATATCCATTCAAATTAGTGTTTTTACATTCTTTGGTGAACATCAAAGAATTTCTGGGCCATATGGTAGATCATTTTTAATATTTTGAGGAAATAGAGGACTCTCTTTAAATGGGTGGATAGGGAAGACCTCTCTGAGATGGTGCCTTTAGGTTTTGAGGAGGAGCCTGCTGTGGGGAGAGCATCAGAGCCTCCATTCAGTCTCATCGTCTTCCTTACCGAGTCTTTACTGAGTGGAGTATTAAAAGCAGGCTTCCCATTGCAATGTGAGATTTTTCTAATTAGTTTTATTTTCTTTTCCTTTTGAAATAGGATGTAGGAATTTCTGAAGTTTGTTAGGTAGAGAGACAGAGATGGCAAGGATGAGTGCATTGACGATCCCTTGTGGACCGTGTTCCAAATGGCTTTGGAGATTTTATGGAGGAATTCCCTCAGCAACTTGTCTGCAGTGCCTTTTAACTCCCTTGGTGGTTATTGAATTACTTGCATAAATGGTATACTTAAAAAGGTGCCATCCCTTCAGGATGGGTTTTTGGATCTTGTCTTGAGAATATTTTTTTTTTAAGAGACAATTCTAAAAAGGATGGATCTCTGCTTTTTGGATTAGTGCTGTTATGCCTCAGCTTTAAATGCTATCTTCAGCTTCACTTTTTAAATGATGATAATTAAAATAAAAATTATGGCATAACATTAACTAAGCACTTACTATCTACCAAGTAATGTGCTAAAAATGCTTTACATGTATCTTCTTATTTTGTCCTCACATGAAGAAGCTGTATGGATTGGTGGTGAGTTATTTTCACATTGCTTGAATTTGAGTTTCAGACCTGTCATTATTAGCCATATGATCTTGGGCGAGTTACTCTGTCTGAGCCTCACTTTCTCATCTGTAAAAGAGAATAATAATAAATCCTACTCAGTCTCCCCCATGGGGTTATGAAAAGGATTAAAAGAGTTAATACATGTAACATGCTTAGAACAGTGTCTGGCATGAATCAGTCTCTGTATAGCAATTAGACATTATTGACATGAAATAATGTCATTACGAGTCCCATTGAACACCTGAGATAAATAAAGCAAAAATTAAATTACTTGCCCAGGATTACATACCAAGGAAGGGACACTCTCTTACACTGCTGCACTGAGGTACTGAGAACTTTGTCTATTGGCCCACAATGCCCTTTGTCTTGTGAAAGTTTAAAAAATGAGTGACACAGACTTACTTTGGGCCTTAGGTAACGTAGGACCATGTGCACAGTGGGCTGGAGAAATTTGATATTTGGCAGTTCTACCCTGTAACGCTACAGTAGACCTTTGCTCTGCTAATAGGAACTTTCTAGGACCTCATTTCTCCATATGAGATGACAGTATGGACAGGATAATAGGAGGCTTAATGGAGAGATTTGTTCTTTTGCCTTGGAAATAGTTTCTCAAGCTTTAGGGAAAGGAAAAGACCACCTGTTAGGTTAACTTTCTGGAAACTTGTTACCTGGATTAGGTAACACCACAGAGAACTGTATCAATGAATATTCATAATGAGTATCCTTGTATCACAAATGAGGAGACATTCATAGTGCTTATCACATGATGTCAGTTCAATAAATAGAAGCTGCTAGAATTCAATTCTACAGTGATATGTGGGTCTTTGATTTGATTTGATAAGTCATTTTCTACTGTTAGAGAACACAGGCTGGATCATTGCTTGGTTGTCATTTGGCACCTGGCAGGAATTGCTAAGATCCTTAAGTTTCTTTATTTTTAAGAAAGCTTATGAAACCTCCTACCCTGAACTAAATATCAGGTTACTGACTATTGGATTAGTACTGGCTCTTAGAATCTTGTGGAATCTATTAATCTTACCATCAAGGAGACAATAGAGCTCAGACTTTTATCTGAGCTCCAACTACCTATTAGGTTTCTCTACTTGGATGCCTTACAAACATGACCCAAAGTTCATCATATGTTCCTTCAAATCTGGTTCTCCTCCCAGTATCCTGATGTCAGTACATGTCAATATCTACCATGTTGCACAAGGATGAAATGTCAAGTCTCTTTTCCCTCTTGTTCTCTCTTTGCTTCTATCCCTTGTCAATCACCAAATTCTGTTCATTCCTTTTTTGAAATATCTCTTGAATCTTCCTGTTTTTCTATCCCACTGTTGCAACACTGTTGTCGTTCCCTCCCCCCACCCCACTTTGGTCATCTTGCTCCTAGATCATTGCCTCAGCGTCCTTATTGACTAGTTGACCTAGTGTTACTTTCTTCCCATCCATTCTTTCTCTGTTTAGTGACACTCCCCTATTTAAATCTCCAGAGCCTTCTCATTGCCCATGGATAACACCCCAAATCCTTCCAGACCAATAAGGCTTTGCATGATCCTGCCCTGCCGACCACCTGTGCTGCATTGGCTGCTCTCTGAATGTAACACTGTGCGCCCTCTGTGATCCAGGGACCTTGTATTCTGCCCCTCCTGGCAATGATCTTTCCTCAGCCCTCTTCCATGATCACACTTTACCAGCTGCTTCTCAGCACACAAATGTTAAAATATCTTTTTCAAAGGGAATTCTTCAACAACCACACCTGCCTCCCACAACTGTTGAGCCCTGTTATATGCTAATAAGTCTCGTGTAAATGTTCACCATACATGTGATTATTTGCTTATATTCCACCTTCTTTGCATATAAGGTTCATGATGGCTTAATTTTTCTTTGTTTTTTAAACCACAAGGGTCTGTCATTCCATGTCTAGTTCAGTTACTTCAACTTGCTTATTAGGGAAATGGAACCCATGGAGAGGAGACTTCATTTTCCTAACTTGTAAATTTGCTATGAATGTAACAGAATTATGACTGGACAATCTAGTTCCTCTAAAAATGTATTGGTTTATATTTAACAATTTCATTTCACAAGGCAAATTTTTCATCTACTGTTCCCTTTGGCCACAATTCATTCATCATATATTTATTGACCATTCCTACATACCCAAACTTATTCTGGGTGCCAAGGATATAGCGGTAAGCAAGAGAGACAAAGCTTTTGTTCTCAGGACACATAGGATACACACTTTAAATATATAAACTAATAGATAAGCTAATTCAGGTACTAATATGTGCTAAAAAGAATATATTATAGTGTGTGTGGGTAGGTTGGGCATCTTTAACTAGGCACCTTAAGGTATCTTAGAGGAAGTGACATTTGAGTTGAGATCCAAATGATTAGAAAATAGTCAAATGAAGTCATTCATTTAATAAATACTCAGTACCTACTATATGCTAGGTACTATGGTAGTACAAAGATACAATAGTGAACAAAACAGACAACAAAATGTTTAGTGGTAAGTAAGATAGTCAGCGTAAGTACTATAAGTGTACTTATAGTACTGCGTGCGTACATGTGTTTGTGTGTATGTATGTGTGTGTGATTTTAGAAAGGGATTTTCTCACTGAGAAGATGGCACTTGAGTAAATACCTAGAAACTGCATAGAAACTATCTGCATAGAAACTATGCAGATAGCTAAGGGAAGAATATTCTAAGCAGAAAGAATAGCAAATCCAAAGGAGATTGCCTAAGTGATGCAGGAACAGCAAGGAGACTGGAGTGTTTAGAATAAAGTATATGGGGTTGAGGAGCTGGGAAGAGAACTATAGGAGATAAACTCAGAGAAGTAATAGGGTCCACTTCATGGAAAGGGTTTGCATTTTATTCTTACTGTATGGGAGGCTGTGATGGGATTAAGGTAGGAGAATACAGTGCGATGTGCAGCTTCTTAGGGGAAGATAGATAATAGGAATACAAGTCAGGGAAACAGGAAGCCAGTATAAAACTTAAATCTCCATTTTGGAGTAACTTAATTATGTTCTTTTGAAACTGAGGAAACATTATGACATTAGGAACTGACTCTTACAGGTTTTTGTTGGCCTATCCCCCTAAATAGACAAAACTTGTTTGTAACAAAACAATGTTACAAATATTGATAGAGACAAAATCTCAATAAAATGGTAAATCCTGAATGTCTTACCAGACAAGAACTTTCAAATGCAAGCCTTCAGCACCCCTTACAAACAGCCCTTTTATAGGTCGCTGAGGTATGAGCAGAAGGCATCCCCTCCTCTCTGCTAAGTATCACGTCACCTTCTTTTAGCCTTAGTGGTCAAACCCCCTCCCACATCTGACCACAAGGTAATTTTTTTTTTTTTTTTTTTTTTTTAGCAGATAAAAGATTGGTACTAGGATGCAACAGAAACTAATTTGCTCTGTTAAGGAACTGGGTGTGGTGGTGCTCTGTGGCTGTGAGGGGTCCTGAATTTTGCCTTCTTGTACAACCATCTTAGATGATAACAAAGCTTATTCACAATGCTGGTCTGATTTTCAGGAGTGGTTAACTCAGGCCAGAAGCCTTCTGGAGCACAGAATTTGGATCAAAGCTGGAGGGCTAAGGCTTGACTGTAGCTTGAAGGACAGGAGCTATGTTGGACTGAGGCTCAGGACCTTTGGGTGCTCTGATACTCAGGGAACCTTGTAGGATTCCAGAGAGGGGAGTAGAGCCATCACTATAATGACAGATTGGATTTCTGCCAGCTCCTGGTAGCTGAGTGCCCAGAGCATTTCATATTTGGTTTAGAGAGCTGTAACTCTGTGACATTTAAAAAAAAACTCAAGTGCTGTGGAGTTATATCCATTCCTATAGTGGTGGTATGATTTGCCTGGGCAGAACTCTGTGGGTTTCTATTAAAAATCCATAAAATTCAGCAGTCACCTTGGGGGTGTGACTAGATGGCTGTGACTTGCCAGGTTCCTGGGACTCAGAACATGTCATGGGGCTGAAATGCTGCCAGAGTCAATCTTCTGTTTTGACAATGAGGGGAACTGAAGTCTCTGGACCTCTTTGCTTTCCTAAGAATCTAGGCAACACAGCCCTATTCTTGGTTCCCATACAGTCATAAGGAGGTGAATGAATCAGATAACAGAATGCAATAAAAAATTGTGACAATAATAGCTGATACTTCACAACACTTTAGAGTTTTCATACACTAACTTAGAGTGTGCCCTTGTTAAAAAGTGATAGGAGCAGGTTTATTATTGGCATATCATTTTTATTGATGAGGAATCTGAAACTCAGAGGCTGAAGTATCTCCCAGGTCACATAGCTTTCCAGATGCAGAATAAGGAGTGAGACATTTTAGGAAACAGGTTTCAGAGATATTATTTTGCCTAAATTCATACTGCTTGGATTCTAACAAGACTTATGACTGCAGAGTCCATGCTCTTAGTGAATATTTAAAATTTGGAATGGGCTAATCCTATTGGACAAGGCATTATAAAATATGCTGACTCTGTGTGTGTGTGTGTGTGTGTGTGTGTGTGTGTGTGTACGTACATACATATATCTATAGAAAGAGAAATGGAGAACCCTGTGCACTTAAATCTCTTTATTTGAGAGAATCCTGCAGTATTTGAGAAATGTAGCTCAGGGCTCCATGTTTAGTTTTATAGGGATCAATGTGCATATGATTGATGCACCTCCAAAAGCAAATTTGGAGCGGTTGAGAAGAAATGGTGGGAAATAGGAGTGTCAAAGTCACATCAAGGACAAAATTTTCAATAAAATATTATCTTTATATTCCCCCCAAAGCAATACATGCTCGTTGTATAAAAGATACAAAACATAGATATATGAAAACAAAAGTGAATAAAATTTGCCTGAAATCCTACATCCCAGAGGAAATGTTTGTTTGGTGCATATCTTTCTATACCTTTCTTTTATGTATATATAAAGGCTACAGGCCTTGTAAGGCTCTTGATACATATTGCCACATTTTCTTCCCTAAGGAGGAAGATTGCTCTTCAATATGCAGTAAAAGAAAGGGCCATCACCATTGTTTTCTCACCAGCGCCAATGCATAGTATCATATAGCATTGTCATTTTGAAAGACAAACAGATATTTCTTGATTAATATTTCTTGCCATACCTGTTATGCTTTCTGGGAGGAAGGAAAACAAGAGCTCTGGGCTCTGAATGTTTTTTTCTTGACCAGCTTATCTCTCTGGCTCATCCCTTCCAACTGCTGGAACCCCCTTAACTGAGGACATTTACTCTCAGGTTCTGGAGGCCAATCTTATCGTTGACTAAGAATCTGAAAGATTCCATGTGTTTCTCATTCATGGCGGTGCACATAACTACTGAGGCACTTTAAAACACCCTCCAACCTCTGGCCCTCACACACTGGGACAATTAAATCTTGGGGTGGTGGAGGACACAGCTCAGTATTTCCAAGCCTTCCCATGTGATCTAAAGTTTTCTCTCAAGTACTGCAAAGGTGAGTCAAGTCACTAGGTTAGCCTTTCTGTTAAGTCTCCTGTTTGTAGAATGTGAATTTCTCTGGCTTCTGGGAACTAAGTCTCATAATGAGTCCCTATAGAACTGAGCATAGAGCACTGAGCTGTTTTTCTCAAATACTATGAGCAGATTTGGGGGTTTAGGATTTTTCATTTCTCTACCTGTAGATATATATGCAAACAAACAAACAAACACACAGACAGACATACAAACACAAAACCCCCCAAAACAGTACCTCAAATACAGAGTTGTAATTATTTCTTATCTGTTAACAGAGGTAAGCATACTGAAATTTGGTGATAATAATACCTCATAATATTGTCGAATGATTAAATGCAGTTACATGTACCAAATACTTCCCACAGCACCTGGGGGATGCACCCAACTACTCTTCACCTTGGTTTCCGGTGGGGGATTTGACTTCCTGAAGCAACCCTGCCTGTCCCTGAGGTGGTGCTGCGTGGTCAAGCTTGGTCAGTGCTCCCAGGCTGGTCTGGAGGCATCTGGTTCTTAAACCCTTGTGGATCTATTGATAGACCCAAGGATTCGCTCCCCTGCATAGTGCTGGTTATACACTGCTGGTGCTTTTCTTTTGTACTTCTTTTCATAGATAGCAAGCAGGTAGAAAAACCCTCTTTTTGTTAGCATATTCTGAGTTTCTGAAATTACTGAGTTTCAGCTTCTTTTGTCCAATTACCCTCTACTCCTGCTTCCCTTGGGCTGTCTTGATAAATGTTATATTGGGTGTTCAGACAGTCCCTAAGTTTATATCAATAATTGTTTGATTTGATCTCTGCAATATCCCACCCTCCCCCATCATAGTATTCAAGGCAGAAATTAAGAATGCAGGTTTTGGTACCACTGTTCAACTTGGAGTCCAATTTCACTACCTTAGGAAAGTCAGTTCCCTTTTTTATGTCATTTTCCCTTTTCCCTCATTTTTGTCAGATAGAATGATCATAACAGTGCTTCTCCTACTGGCTTTTTTTTTTTTTCTTGGCAATGCTCAAGTGAGATAAGTCTTAACGTTTATCTGAATTATCACAACTGAGAGATGTTTAGGAAAAATCAGAGTGACGATTTTCCATATTTTATATAAATAAGATAGCTGCTCTTATTTGCATGATGAAGTTCAGGAAATAGAAAAAAATTATATATGCTTCTAGTCACATTCACAAGGCAGCTTCAGCTGGAGAAAGATGGTGGTTTACTGAGGAGATCAAGGGACAGAGATTATTAGAAACTAAGGATAAATCTACTAAGAAAAGCCATCCAACTTTGAGAAGGATTTGCAGGATGCTTGGAAAGTGAGATAAGAGTAAATTCGATCAAGTGGATGATGAGATATGTTCCTGCAACAGTTAGCAAAGGTATTTCTGTCTGTGCTACTGCCAGTCATGATGAAAAGTGTAAAGTACTGGGAAGTCGGGCAGCACCCGTGGCACCAAATAAACAAAGGAAACTTGAAGCAAAAGGAAATTATAAGCCAGTAAAAAACGCTTTGGAAAGAATTAGGTGTCTTTTAAGATTGTGTTCTCAAAATTGATTTCAGGGCCTCCTTGGTGGCCTAGGGGGTAAGTCTCAGTGCTATCACTACGACAGCCTGAGTTCATGCCAGACCAGGGAGCTTCCCACATGGCGCAGCAGACCTCTTCTGTCTTGTCTGCTGCTCCCCTCAGCAGTGTGTTTCAGTAGATCCACCAGTTCTGCTCCCCACTCTGTCTCTGGTGAATCCTTATACTTCTCACACCTCTAGCCTACACTCTAGTGCTTCTATGCAAAAATAAATTAAATCTTAAAAAAAAAAAACCAACTGATTAAAAAAATGCTAATGAAGAATGCACTTTTTAACTCATAGAAAATAATACAAGGGGATTTTGCTTTAAGGAAATCTTTTATCAAAAAATCCCCCAACTTTCAATGTTGGCAGATGGGGCACACATACCCTTGTGTATGTTTGTGTGTGTGAATATGTACATTATGAAATGATATTTTAAGGTGGTATCGATACAACGATCCTTCAAATAGGACCTTTCTGATGTATTCAAAGGTTCATTTTCTTCTTGTCTAAGGGGTAGCCAGTAATGTTGAGTCCTGAAACTGAAAACTAAGGTTAGAAGTCAGGACAAATTGATGACTCATCAAAACTAAGTATAATAAATATAAAGGTACAAAAGAAGTCCAAGGAAAAATGAGGAAATTACAGAATAAGGCCAGCTTATATTTTAATAGAGAAAACTCGAGGCAGCAGAAATTGCTTAAATTGAAAAGAAGTTACTGAACAGAGAGTTAACCCATATAAGACACCCCAAGGGACATTAATGGAATGAAGCTGGCCCAGCTATGAACCTGGTAAGTTGTCTTGTGACTTGGGGCACCAAAGAAGGTCATTCTGGGACGTCAGGGAGCTTTTGTGCAAATCTGATGAAGCAATACATTAGGAGATTAAATATGGTAATGACTCACTGGTGAGCTGTGCGGGCCTCATCCAGGCTGATATATGACCCTCCCCCACCCCCTGCCCCACTTCTCATTGCATTCCACCACTGGGACTGAAGTCACTAGAACCAACTTTTGACTGACTGGTATTTTCAGGTTGGTAAGTGTAGACAAGTTGGAGTCAGATGGCACCTTCTTTCACTTGTGATTGGCCCTATAAGATTAAAATTTTTTTTAAGAAACTGAGTTTTGCAGAAATGACTTCAGGGTCTGCAGTGAGGTGAGAGATCCCTTCTGAAGAAAGGGTCTGGATAGACTTGTATGTGACAGGTCTTTGAGATAGTCCTCTCTTAGGTCCCTTAGTGTGTGTGTGTGTGTGTGTCTGTGTATTTGTGTGTTTTGGGGGTGGTGGTGTCAGTCTTCCACAGTACCGGGTTGCAGCCTTCTCCCACTCATTCCCCCAACTGTTCTTGAATTGTGAGGATGACAACAGAATCATCCACTGATGACTCAGTAAAGCCACTGATGAAGTGAGAATTATGGGACACCCTTCAGCCCCCTTTAAGTCCAAATGGAGCATTGGCCTGGTTGTGAAATAGCTGTCACTCTAATGATTGACTCCAGACACTTCAAGGTCTCACCAACACCCAAGAGCCCTTTAAGTCTTCCTTACTATATTTATGAGCAGGTGTGACTCAGGAGGTCACTGTTAGAATACCAGCTGTGCCCGCATCGAACACTCAAGATGTTTTTCCTTGATGTAGATTCCAAAGTCCATTGCTGTCTGTATAATACAGAGTTTTGGGGTAACAGTTTTGGGGGAGGAGTCATTCAGTTTCCTCAACAACAAAAAAGATTAGTGTTCTCAGACTTATTTGTCAATATGTGGGCAATTACATAGAGAAGGACCACAGGGTTGCATAACAAAATACCACAAATTAGGTTGCTTATGTAACAGAGAAATTTTGTCACAGTTCTGGAGGTTGGAAGTCCAAAATCAAGGTGATGACAGGTTTAATTTTTTCTGATGTTTTTCTCTTTGGCTTGCAGATGGCTGCTTCTTGCTGTGTGGCTTTTCTTCTGAGAGTACCTTTTTTATGTGTACAAATTTCCTAGCCTTTTAAGGATGCCAGTCAGCTTGGTTTAAGATCCACTCCAATGGCCTCATTTTAATGTTCCCATTTTTTAAAAAGATTTATTTTTATTTAGTTATGCATACAAGAACTGGGGTGTAGGCCAGAGGAGCAGGGGGTGAGATGATTCACCAGAGGCAGAGTGGGGAGCAGAATAGACGGATCTACTGAAGTACACTGCTGAGGGGAGCAGCGGGCGAGAAGGAGAGGTCTGCTGCGGGTATGGAACTCATGCTGCCGTGGCTGGCGATGACTTGATAGTGAGGAGACTTTAACCCCTGTGCCACCAGGGAGGCCCTCTGTAGCCATCTTTTTAAAGGCCCTTTTGTCAATATAGTCATATTCCGAAGTACTGGAGGTTAGAATTTTCGACATAAGAATTTTAGGGGAACATAATTTAGTCCGTTATAGTCACCTAGTCTTATTTTATTCAGAATGTGAGGGGTCAGTTTCATGCTTTGGAGCAGAAATGGAATCAGACCCATCTTTAGTCTGAGGAGGAAAGAGTTCTCAGAGGAGGTCTGAGGTTTGACTGCTAGGCCACAGCAAGTGGCAAGAACCGGAAGTTGCTCAGTCTTGGGAATACTCTTTCATCCCTACCTTATAAAGGGAAGACAACAATCTAAATCAAACATCAGTTTTTATGTGTCTTGAAACTATTTAACACTCTGCTTTGCAGTCTGCCTAGGTCCCAGGTGTGGCTGCACAGCCCGGCATTGCTTGGGGCGCCATCTAACATTGAGCTGTTGCCTTTGGCAATTTATTTTTGGTTGTCCGCTGAATGGTCTGTCAGCAACTCCCTAAGCCCAGGAAAGCACATATATCTTAATTACAGTGGAAAATGCATAGAGGGGCACATAGACTGAGGCAGTAGGTCTCAACAGACAGTGTATGGCCCAAATATCTGTGTAGTCTGTTTTATTGACCTTGAATGTGCTTCTTTGAAAAAGAAAACGGAACAGTGGTACATTTTTCTTTTTAATTTAGTGTCTGGTCCTCGTCACCCCCTGCCTCTCATAGTATTTTGTTTGATAACTACAAAGCCAGGGGGTTCCATTAGCATTCTTGTATTTTCCGTTTAACTGTTGGCTGGGGTGTGATTTCAGTAAAAGGGGCATGGTGATTGTCCTGGGTGCTCATGTGGTGTCATTAACATTACTTTCAGGGCCTGTGTCTATCTAGCAGCAGGGGAAAGTGATACTTAATTGGATTTTTGCAATCTTAGAGGCGACAATTGCTCTTTTCTTTAGAAGCTATATATTGAGTTCAGAGTGGAATCAGCTCAACTCTTTCATTGCATCTACCTATTAACTTCATAGGCAGTTAAATAGAGGAATATAAAACCGCATGACTGACTGTGCTCATAGCAACTGAAAACCTGATAAGGCAATCTTGAAATCCTTTATTTCAGCACATTGTGGATGCTAAATAAATTTCCAGTGATAAATAATAATGCAGAATTTCCTTTTCCACAGTCCTCTTATGCTACCCACTCCTTATGAAAAAGCTCACATTTATTAATTGGAAAGAATCTTGAGAAGACAATCTTGGAAGTCCTTCATAGGAGGAATTATCAGAAGGAACTTGAGAGGATAGATCCCAGGAGAGGCAGAGAAGGGAAAGTGGGAACATCTGGACCACTTATGGTAGCTGTGGGCCCAGGATGCCTGTGGGTCAGTGATTCTCAGCCCTGGGTGACCAAGAGAATCATCTGAAGTGCTTTTAATGAGTATTGATGCTTGGGCCCTCCCCCACACCAACTAAATAAGAACGTTTTGAGAACTAGAAAGTTGTATTTGTTGATAGCTATCCAAGTGATCCTCACGCACAGCCTGGGTTTGTGAGATTTTGATGTAGAGCGATGACAATGACTGTGTCGAGGGTTTGGGGAATCTATCTGCTAGGAGTCCAGGTCTTTGAAAGCGTAAGTATTAGGGATCTTGCCAAAGTGAGAACCCAAGAACACTTGGAACCCAATGGATGGGTTTCCGCGGCATTCTGATCCATTTGAAATCACACATACATTGAGTGCAGCTGGAGCCTGACCCCTTTACCTCCTTGATTCTTCAAGATGCACATTTAAAAATATATATGAGGGTGAAAAAATTCTCAGAGGAGGTTTGAGGTTTGACTGCTAAGCTACAGCAAGTGACAAGTGCCAGAAGTTTCTCAATCTTGGGAATACTCTTTCACCCCATCTTTTAAAAAAATGAATCATTGTTGACAAAAAGAATGATAAATTTGATATCAATGAGCAATAAATTGATCATTCATGGGTTTATATGAAGGTGGCTACTACCCCTGACCCCAGTTTTCCTCACTGGATTATTATAAACATCAATTCATTTGGAGGCACACCATTTGGAGGTTGTCATTATTTTAGGAGATTCTGGAAGGTTTCGACTATATTTGTAACAGGGTGATCCGGGCAGGTCTGGGGGTTTTGGGGGCTGCTCCTCTCCCTGCCCTGTAACATAGTATTTATATTAAAGACCCATCTACTGATTCTGGAGAACCTGGGATCATACTGGAACTTTCCAGAATGTATACCAAAATGTGTATGTGTTATGTGTCCAGCATAAAATCTCAAAGTCCAACCCAGTTTGTGAGAGACCTAAGAAAGTTAGGATTGAAAGGAGAATAGAAAAACTTTGGAAATAGAAAATAGAAGATTTAACAAGGTGCTTTCTTAAAGACACCTATATTTTACTGCCTGGGAATAATATACCTAGAACTGGCAAGTGTAATTCATTCATGGGAGCAATGGACACCATAGTTTTTTAATTATGGATTCGGTTGTCTAACAAGACTGAGAATGGAGCAGAGGGGACAATTTGGTTTTGATAGAGAAATGGGGGGAAAAAAGGGAAATGAGGGATTGTGTGGTATCTAGATTTGCATAAAAAAATTGGTTATGGATGAAGAACTGTGTTTGCATTTCCAGGTTTTTGACTTACTGCTTTCTATGAATTTGAGAGCTCAAAAAGAAATGATTAAAAGGATACAACAGGATTTTAACAAATAGCCAGAAAAAACAAACAACTCCTTCCCTCCAAACAAATAAACAAAAAACCCACCTTGCTGGTGGTGTGATCCAAGATAGGCAGAATTTGTACTAAGCTGGGCCCACTTAAAAGGCTTTAGGGTCTTCTTTTCTCTTTTTCCTCCTTAATTCCTTCCCTTTTCCCCTACCTACTTATTTCTATTCCTCCCTAGGGACCATTGTGGCTAAATAAACTGGGTAACTAATAAAAAAGATAGCAGACATCTATTCCTGTGTATTTCTTGCTGCTGAGATCCTTGCAAATCCTTCTCTCAGATGGTCTTCTGAGATGGACAGGACTCACAGAAAAGGTGCAGCCTCTAGAGTCTTCCATTAACAACCTACTTCTTGTTTGTCATCCAGATTTTTAAATTTATTTTAAATGAATTAGGTCCTTGGAAATAGAGTCACAGGGCTGGCCAATTTTCTCCTCGAAGAGTAGTAGCAAAGAAGAGCTGGAATGATTAATCATAAATGAGCCAATTAATTACAGCCCTCCTTCCCCTGTGGGGTCAGCACTGGCAACAGTAGGCCCCAAGTTATTTAGGGAATTAGACACTGAAAATGCCCTTTATAGTGCCAATTATGTGGAAGGAAATAAATTACTCTTTCTTATGACAATATGCTATTCTCTCTGAACACATCGCGAGGGCTGTGGTTTTCCATGATAATTAATGCCCATAAACCATTTGTGGAAAAGCAAAGGTTTCTTCTGGGTCTGGTTTTTTGATATAACAACAATGCATGCTTAGAAAATGTGGGGAGTTTGTTTTGCTGAGTGATGTGTTGACATTCTAATAGGTTTCAAGGAGGTGTGACAGAAATTCTCAGCAGCTCCGGGAGAGGCCTGGAAGACAGGTGAGTAGGATAAATCACTCCCAAGTCCTTTCCTCACTTCATGAGAATAACAGGGTGGAAAGTCTAACCAATGGGTTTCAGAATTTACACTGCTCTGTTGTAAATGCTAGTGGCATGAAATGGTTATTGCTGTGCAGGGAAACAGGCAGTTTTGAGAGCTGCTGGAAACTGATCCTTGAGGAGGGCCGAGGAAGAGAGCAGCACTTCAGGGTAGCATGACTCCTTGCCCTCCCTAGCCCCTTCCTCTCTTAACCTCAGTGTCCCCTGCCTTCAGCCCCGCCTGAGACTTGACTGACGAGGGGAAAGCGGGTGGGTCAGAATGCTCCTTGCAGTATGGTTTATAATAGTAAATAACTAGAAACATCCAACATACCTTCTTCAAAGTGGAGTGGTTAAAAGACCGCAGTGATCTTTTGCAGCAATATCCCATGCATAGCAGTATCACCGACCTATATTCACAAGATGCTGGCATCACTTCCTAGTTGTCATAACCAAAAAATATTTCCAGATAATGTCAAACATCTCCTGAGGTGGGAAAAGTCCTCTCCATGACTTGAGAATCACTTATTTATCTTAATGCAAGTGAATGTAAAAAGATGTGAAAAAACATACACCAAACTTACCTGCTATCACTTCTTGGGAGGGACTAAAAAAGAGCATTGCACCTTTAGCTTATCAGTATTGTTTTATTTTATTTTTTTTAACAAGGAGATTACATTCTGGTATTACCTGTATAATGAAAAAAAATCAAACTGGGATTGTGTTTAAATTAATAAATAGTGGTAGGAGGGGCTCCTGGGACTCACAGAAAATGTAGGAGACTTTAGGAGGTAGCGCTCCATACTCCCTGCTCCTTCAGAGTTGCTTATAGTTTTGGGTTTTCTACTGGAGTTTTGGTAAGGCCATTAATGGCTTCTTTCTGAATGACTTTATCTCTTGGAGTAGAAGAAGGGCTACCTGGGATTTTGCTTTAGAGAGCCGAAATGGGAGACTGGGGAATTTTCGAGGACCTAAGGGAAGAACAGAAGAGTGAGAAAAGCTACCAAATCTGAAATGTACTCGAGGTCCAACAAGGCATTGCAGGCAGGAAGATGACCCAAACCAACTGGTGGGTATCAAAATTGAGATAGGAAGGGAAAGGAAAGTGAGCACAGTCAAATCAAAAGGAAACTAGTATATATGTGTGTGTTAGTGCACAATTGAACCCTAAAACCAATCCATTTACTATTTGGTCAGTGGTTCTTAATCTGGTTGCTCATCAGGATTATCTGGGAAAAGTTTGGAGAAATAATTTCCAGGCCCACTTTAGACTGACTGACTCAGAATCATTGAGGGGCAAAGAAAACTAAATTTTGATAGAGACTGCACTTTGGAAAACACTGTTTCTGGGGTTGGTTTATGGATATGATCATCCAATTTTAAAAGGTTAGGGGAAAACAAACATGGTTCATGGTATTTCCCAGCAGGTTTCCAAGGTCTGCTTTCTAAGTCTCCCCAGATGTGTCCCCAAACGAGGGTGAGGGTAATAATGATATGAATGAATTATTGGTTTGTGTCTTAGTCCAGGTTGCTCTAAAAAAATACCAATGATTGGGTGACTTAAACAACAAACACTTGTTTATCACAGTTTTGGAGGCTGGGAGGTCTAAGATAAAGGCACTTATAGATTCAGTATCTGGTAAGGACCTGGGTCAAAGACAGCTGTGTCCTCACATCACAGAAAGGGAGAGGGAGCTCTGTGGGGCCTTCTGTAAGTGTATTAATCTCATTCCTGAAGCACCACTCACATGACCCAATCACCTCCCAGAGGCCCCACCTCCATTTGAATTTGGAAGAGACACAAACATTCCGTTTATAAGAGGTTGGTTGTGAGATGAAGAGGATCTTCATAAATTTCAGTTAAACAAGTTTGGAAAGTGGTTAAATTCACACTATAAAGTCATAATAAGCTACCATTTTGCTGCAAATAGGTATTTCAAGATATTTGAAGAAGGGAAAAGTACTTGATTCATCTGACAGCTATTTATTAGCACCTCTGACTGTGGACTAAGCTATGAAAGGATTAAAGATGAGTGACATAGTCTCCATTTGGAAAAGTACTGGAGATTCTTTGAGGCCACAGGTGTGCCAATATCTTCTTGTTCATAGGACTGGATTATTAGGATTAGGAAGGAGATAGAAACTGTGTGCTGTAGACCTAAGAGGTGGAGCAGTGAGCTTGCTGTGCGAAGTTTCACTGACTGGAATGTGAAAGTTCCATGTTTCTATATCGTTAGTACCCACTACCCTGTTAAATTCTATTTTGTTTCAATTCATTGTGTAGGTGGACAGAACATTCATATATAAATGGGGCTCCTTTTAAGTATTCTTCAACTTTTTATTATGAAAAATATTCAAACATGCAGACATTTAAAGAATAAGTAAAGGGAACACATATAGACTCTACATATAGATACAACAGTTGCTAACTAACAATTGTTAACTGTATTTGCTTTATCTTTGTGTGTCTTTTTTGGTGTGTACAATTTGAGTGTAATTTTTAAAAATATTTATTTATGCATACAAGAGCTGGGTTGTAGGCCAGAGGTGTGGGGGTGGTCAGAGGATTCACCAGAGGCAGAGACAGTGGGGAGCAGAATAGGCAGATCCATTGGAATACACTACTGAGGGGAGCAGCGGGTGAGACAGGTGAGGTCTGCTGTGCCATGTGGGAAGCTCCTGGCCAGGGAGGGAACTCATGCTGCAGTGGCTGCTGCCAGCTTCATAGTGCTGAGACTTAACCCCTTGCGCCACCAGGGAGGCCCCCCAATTTGAGTGTAATTTGTAAGTCATAATACTTTGTCCCTAAATATAATTGCAAACTTCTAAGAATAAAGATGTTCTCTTTACAATTATCCTTAGGAGATAAATAATAATTTCATAATACCATTTAACCTATAGTTCATATTCAAATTTCCACTATTGCCCCAAATGAAGTCTATAAAAGAAATCATAGCTTAAAAATAAAAATAGGTCCCAGGCTAAATTCATACATTGCATTTTGCTAATTGTTAGTTTTTCAGCAGCATTTCAATTATTTTACAAGCTTTGCTTGATTTTCTTATAGATTCTTGATTTTTCTATTTCCTCAGGGAACATTAAACTTCCCCCTCTAATCCCTATTATTTTCTACAGATTGGAATTAGATCTAGAGACTTAACTGATAAATTCAGGCAAAAATTTTGATGAGAATATTCAATAGTTTACACATATGTTTTATTGTATAGCATAAGTGCTAAGTTTTTTTAAGTTTTGAGGGAAAATAAGGGATATAGTTTATGCCATTGGACTAATTTAATACAGGAAATTACTAATAGATGACCAGTGTCTACGATTAAGCAAGGCAGTAACTGATAGAATACTTCCAGATGGACATTTTTTTATTTGGGTTATCTGTTTATCTCCATACTAACTGTAGAAAATGTAACTGGATTCAAAGTGAATCACACAGGGATAGACAAATTTCAGGTGGGTTGGAAACCAATAGAAAATCAGAGCAATGGGAGGCCTCTCTTGAATGTTCTAGTCAGAATGGAAAGGACTAAAATTAGGAAAACTGTCATTTAAGACTACTTGTGGGGATTTGATAATTAAACAAAAATTCCTCTACTATGGGTATTGATCAGTTTTGGAGAGTTTACATGAAGATAAAAGTGGAGTTTCAAACATATGACTCTAGTTTGAGGTTCTTTAGAATGATTAGAAAGGGTGGTTTGTACTAGAGATGGAAATGGGGCTTTCTGTACAGTACTTACTTTGAACTGAGCTGATTTAGCCTCTGTGATGATTAATCTTATGTGTCAAATTGACTGGGTCATGGGGTGCCCATATATTTGGTCAGATATTATCTTGAGTGTGTCTGTGAGGATATTCTCCTGTAAGAATAGCATTTGAATTGGTAGACTGAGTAACATAGATTGCCTTCCCCATTGTGGGTGGTCCTCATCCAGTCATTGAGGGACTGAATAGAATAAAAGTCTGAGTGAGAAAGAATTCTTTTCCCCAGTTTTTGATCTGGGGCATCAGTCCTGAATTTGGATTCAGACTCAAATTGAAACTTATTCCATCATCTCTTTTAGTTTCAAGGCCTTCAGATTCAGACTCCAACTATTCCACTTGGTTTCCTGGGTTTTCAGCTTGCAGACTATAGATTTTGGAACTTCTCTCTCTACATGACTAAGTGAACCAATTCCTTACAATTAATGTAATATATGTAGTGCATACACACACACACACACACACACACACACACACACTCACACACACACACACACACATAACTTCTATTGGTTTTGTTTTTCTGGAAAACCCTGTCTAATATAACCCCTCACTTGCAGGGGAGGCAGCTAAGTAGTGTTACCTGGTCTGCTTCTGCATGGTAGGAAGGGAGTAGAGCTTAAGCAGTGATGTTTGTCCCTTTTCCATAAATCTGGTAAGTTATCATGGGTCTACAAAGGCCAGAGAGTGAGAGGGAACCTCAGAGAACAGTGTAAGCTCCCTTACCAGCATCCTCCAAGAGAGTGGAAAAATTGAACAGAGTAGCCAATATAAGGGCTCAGAGGAAAATTGAACAGAGGAATTCCATCTATCAATTGGGTATACTAAAGATTATATTCCACAGATTGTGATACCTCAAATATGGTCTCAAAGGAGAAGCTGGCTTGAGCTAATGCTTCTAAAGAAAGCTCATTGGGACTGGATTCAGACAGTAGTCCAAAAAGACACCAATTTTAAAAGACTCTAGTAAATAAAAAATTATTTTCAGTCATATGTCCTGCATGGATAAATAAGGACATCGATCTCCTTAATAGTAAAATATCATAAGTTCTTGAAAATTACAAAACAACATTAAATGACTTGTGATGTGGTAAATCTGATTCCATACACATGATAAAAGTCTGCCTTATTGTGATAGATTGAGTCTATATCAGAAAAATCCAGATTATTGGCAATTTTGTATAATGGGAGCTTAAAAATATCTTTTACCTATTAGAAATAATTACCTAAATAGACAAGAATTACTACCAAGGATTTAGTTTATGGATGGAATATTTTTTAGTGCAGGTGATAACGACAATATAAACACTCATTTTTATTCCTCATTCTTAGCAGTTTATTAAGTGGTGCTAAAAGGTTTTAAATGGCCTTGTATTTGAAAGCAGTCTCTCAATGACTGTTTACCTTTGTTCACACTAATCCTTCTGTCTGAAATGCAATTTAAAAAAATTGTTACAGTTCTGTCATCCTGACTGGACTTTCCCCAAATACCTCTTAATCACACATATAGTTAATTAATTCAATGAAATTTGTAGAATAGAAAGCCATATACAGTTGCTTTTAGATATTTTTAGAGATGCAGTCCCATCTCTCAAGTTGTTCCTGATCTAATCTGTACTTTCTCTTAAAATTAGGTATGAAAATTGATCATGTTCCATTATTGAGGAGGAATTTCTACTACTTTCTTTGGTGATGGGATAGGATTAAGAAACCCCAACCGTACAATCTCTTGCATGGCCGCGCCTATTCTAAATCACCATTGCCAGGGATCATTTGGAGGTGACCATCCCTGAGCACCTCCATGAAAATGCTAGAAACCAGAGAGTCAGGTTCTAGAGGTGACTGGAATGTATCCCTATACCATAGTCTTTAAATCACAGAACTATTGATTATCTGCTATTGATTAGGCATCCTGCTAGGTAGGCATTAAGTCTTAACATGAAGAGATCGTCTAATATGGGAAATATATATTTGAACTGAAAAACAGAAGTATGTGTATGGAGAGAAACAGATTAATTTTATCTGAATAAGAGGAGACAGAGGGAAATGGAAGGTAGAGCATTGTGAAGCTCCAGAGGCACATGTTGAGAATGCTCAGTAGTGGCGATGTTAAAAGACATTATTTTTCCTTTCATAATTTTTCTCATTAAAGAGTAATGGCCTAGTGATAGCCTCAGTTTCCCTGGAAACTTCATTTATTCCCCCCCCTGCTGAATAGGAAATGTTAGGAGTGGTCCTCTATGCAGTTTGGTAAAGGATGACTGGTTGGCTCATTTACCAGGAACTGGACTCAGAGATGTCCACATCAACTTCCTCCTGGTTTTATACTTGTGGACAGTTCTTCCAGCTCCAGAAGAGACACACGTGGACAGTCTGTTCTCCAGTACAGGGCTTGAATGGGTCTTCCTGGTTAGCAATAAGTAAATAACTAAGAGAATAGTTTATACAACAAAAAAAGGGAGGGAATATTTTAAAGATACATAGGAAAAACAAACTTAATTTACTATAAAAATCAGGTGGAAATTTTATTTTATTTTTTATTTTTTTTATAATATATATTTTTATTGTTATTTATGTCTTTTACATTTTGCATTCCCCTTGGGTAGCCCACCACCAATTCACCCGTGATCCATCTCCATGGTCCCTTGTGTTCTTTTCTATTCCATTTTGTGCCCTTTCCCTTCCCTCCCTCCGGCTCCTTCCTCCCCCCCTACCCCCCCCCACTGATTGTCTCTCTCCCACCCGGCCTCCCTATAGTCCTGTTATAAGTGAAACCATTCGATATTTTTCTCTTTCTTTCTGGCTTATTTCACTGAGTATGATCCCCTCTAATTCCATCCATGTCGCTGCAAATTGCATGTGTTTATCTTCTTTCCATGCTGAATAGTACTCCATTGTGTATATGTACCACA
>PVIJ01012461.1:0-49344 GCA_004024925.1 Scalopus aquaticus
TAAATTTATGCAGTGGGACTGCAACAAAATCCTAAATCAGCCTAGAATGATGTAATATTGCATCAAATTGCATAATACCATCATGCACACATCATCCAGAGTTGAGTGCATCATTTTCTGATGCAATGCAATACTACTGCCAGGCGGCTGCTGAGGTAAGCTGCTGTCAGCAGTGCATTATAGAAAGCCCTGTTGGAAAGATAGAGCATTGAAAATATTTCAGACTTTGTGCAAGGCAGTTGAAGCTACTGTTCCATAGAATTGTTATCATTTTACCACTTAGGCACAATACAGAACAGTAATGCCTCAAAACTGTGTAAATAGTGTGGACAATTTCTGCTCTATTTGTGGGGAAGTGACATTTGCCAACCAGAAGAAAAGTATCACTTCTCAAGCGAAGAAGGCTTATCATCTTTACTTGGGATGCAAGCTTGGTGACAGAGACAAGCTTTGGGCCCCGCATATATGCTGTGCTACATGGACAACACAGCTTTCACAGTGGTGAAATGGCAAAAGAGCAACAATGCCGCTTGCAGTCCCCATGGTGTGGAGAGAGCCAAGCAACCACATAAAAGACTGTTACTTCTGCTTGGTTCCTCCTCTTCCTGGCAGAATAATGAAGCAAAAGAAGTAGAGAATAGTCTACCCAAATATTCCGTCTGCATTGAGATGACCGATTCAACAACTTGCTGCAGGGTGATGCGAAACAAGCATGGAATGCTTTTCGCCTAGTGTCTACAAACTTTCTTGGGAATGTTAGGGCAGAAAACTACAAGGAACTAGTAGAAGACATTCTGATGCAGTATCAGAAACTTGGCTGCAATATGTCTCTAAAGATCCACTTCCTTCATTCCCATCTGGATTTCTTCCCTGAAAACTGTGGTATGGTTAGTGATGAACATGGCGAACATTTTCATCAAGATATCACATTAATGGAACAAAGATCCAGTGAAAATGGTCCACTACAATGCTGGCTGACTACTGCTGGACAGTCCCCAGAGATGTTCCTGAACAGCTGTACAAGAGACAAGTGAAGAAATCTAAGAAGTAGTCTATGACTTGATTTTTTAAGTTATTAACTGTAGGCCTATTACTATTGGCATGCATTTTGTGATGTAAACATCAATTTATTGCACACTACAAAAAAAAAAAAAACTAGAGCCAAAACTAGAATTTGACTGTCAAATTCATGTTGAGCACATTCACATTGATAGGAAATGACTAATTTTATTTCAGTAACATGACTTTTGTAAAAAATTGTTGACCAGTGTTATTTCTTGTAAATCTTAGATGTTTGGATATTTTTATTTTGGGAAGTGGAACGTTCAAGTTAAGACTCAGGGTACTTTCAGAAAGGTTTGTTTTATTTTAAGGTGGAGTGTTAAGAAGAGGGAAGACCAAAAACCAAGCATCTGTTGGTCTTACAGGATAGGTGGTCCTTTCCTTTACAATGAGAGCTTCCTGAAAGGACAAATCCATGATTCTCAATATACAGAGACTTAGACAAGTACAGATACTTGATAGGGACCACCTGGAGTTTGGTCGATGCTAGAACTAAGGGGTGAGAATGTCCTATGACTGGCATTAATTATCACCAATCACTATTGGTTACCTTTCCATTCTCTCTATATTTTTAAAAAGATTTGTTTTTTTTATTTATGCATACAAGAGCTGGGGTGTAGGCCTGAGGTGTGAGGGGTGAGAGGATTCACCAGAGACAGAGTGGGGAGCAGAACAGGTGGACTGACTGAAATACACTGCTGAGGGGAGCAGCAGGGAGACAGGAGAGGTCTGCTGCGCCATGTGAATCAGCTCCCTTGTTGGGGATCGAACTCACGCTGCAGTGGCTCCTGATAGCTCCATAGTGCTGAGACTTAACCCTTTGCAACTCCAGGGAGGCCCCCATTCTCCACATTTCTACCTGGTAAATATCCATGTTTTCTTCAGTCCCACAATAAATAAAATCTCTCGCCACCTCCTCTGGGAGGACTTTCTCGACCTACCCAGGATGAGCTGATTTCTCTTTCACGCGCTCCCACTGCGCACCATGACATCCTTTTCAGTGCTGTGTTATTTTGGTGTTTTCATATCTATTTCCTCAGCTAGACTCTAAGAGTCTAAAGATCATAGATGACTATTCTTTATTCGTCACGATTCACAGCTGTCCAATGTCTTACTTGGGAAGTGCCCATAAAATATTTCTTGGAATAACTGAGTGAACAGAAGGGTCACTGATGCAGGGAGGGAAGTGTAGGTAGTAGAAGGGCTTTAAGAAAAAGGGTCCAAGGGGAGATGGTATATTGTTCTGGTTAAACTGCCTCTTGAAAAAAATGATGTCTTTGATTTGGGAGGACAAAGGAAAAGTATGTACAGCTAAAATCACTCTCTTGTGCCAATAAAAATTACTGAAGGCAGCTTGAAAAAATATTAAATGGAAGATATTTCCCTTGGATAGAAACCTATTATAATGGATTAGAGTTAGAGAGGGTGGGAAGAACGATCAGGTATAGTACCCATTACCCAGAAACATTTGTCACGTAAGTGATACAAACACTCAGAACTAACTGCTCACAGTTATCTCAGGTGACATAACTAATGGCAGAACTTCCATTGAGAGATGTATCCTTTTAAATGTCCTGTGCAAGAAATACAGAAATTTATTCTCTAAGCAAACACATTGCTGCAAAATAATCAAGTTTTCACTCTCTTGGTTCTTTGGAATTATTTTTACATTTCATCATTTTTTAAAGTACTAATGATAAAAGGTGGGTCAGAAATAAGAACTTTAGTGTGGTGACCTTTACAAAATAACATTAATGTATCATAGTAAAGGGTAAAGTAATTCTTCTGGAATGGTCAAGTGATGAATGCTGTCTACAAGGGCATTTTTTAAATATTTAGGTGAGTAGTCTAGGAGTGAAGAAACTAAATAGGGGTGGCTAATTGCTTTCTTTCCTCTTCTTTGGAGAAATTTAATCAAAGTACTTTGGAGTAGGACAGACTAGTCTTTGAAATGCTTTTGGCATTTTCAGGGCTCAGGGAATGCCACCCCATAATTTACCAAATACGGCACATTGATTGTTTTAAGTTGAAGTTTCTTTAGAAATAGCTATAGCAGGAAGTTTCTATGACCCTTTTCTCTGTCCCTCCTCAAACTGGAAATAGAGCTCTTTCATGGCAGGTGCTCTTAAAGGAGGAAGAACCACGAGAAAGAGACACCTTATCATGACAGACAAAGATTTTAAGCTCACTGAATTAACACTCTAACTAAAAATGTCAAGAATTTCTTTGTTCTTTAATACTGCAAACTATGGGTGTTTCTCTGTACAGAGCTGATATCTCATATTTGCATGGCATTTCCATGTGTGTAATAGTAAGTTGATCTTTTTCTCCTGTTAATATGTCTTCTGTCAACTGATTTTCCAACCATAAGGACATAGAAGGGTAGAGGAAAATTAGTTTTTTTCCAAAAACGTATCTATGATTTTTCTATGAATGCGTATGGGAAGGGAAAGGAGGAGATATGAGGAGAGGGGATTGCTCCCCTCTGTTTTTCTGAAGGACAAGGAAAGATTTATACAGCAGATTTACTCACACGGTTAGGAAGAATGTTGGGAACTGTGTAAACCTGTAGTTGTCTCCTTGAATGGGCATCTCAAACAGGCTTATGGATTACTATCCAGAGCAACTACTTAACACAGTGTTTTTGTTACTGAGCAATGGCTTTGGGGTCTGATGTGCATAGTAACCGGTTATGTTATGACACCAGGGTTTAAAGAAAAAGAGAGCTTTCTTGCAATTTAACTGGCAAAGATGAAAGAAAAAAAACCCAATTTGCCTCCCTGAAGATGGGACTTTGGATAGTATTTAAGGGACTAGGAGGAAAAAAATGTATAAAAGACTATTTTTTAAAAAGATTTATTTATTTATACATACAAGCTGGGGTACAGGCAGAGGCATGGGGTGGCGAGAGGGTTCACCAGAGACAGAGTGGGGAGCAGAACAGGCAGATCAGAAATACACTGCTGAGGGGAGCAGTGGGCGAGGCAGGAGAGGTCTGCTGTGCCATGTGGGACTCTCCCGGGTGTCGAACTCGCATCGCGCGCTGCCAACAGGTCCACAGCTCAGCGCTTAACCGCTGCACCACGAGGGGGGCCTGTATAAAAGACTATTAATTGGTAGATCTGGCTGGTTGCTTTCTGCTGAGTCATGATGTATATTGAATTTGGGCCAGAACTGCAACAAAGCTGAACACTCTTCACTTCTGAATGCTGTTATTTAAAAATGAACTGGACAATTTAGTTCCATTTTCTATGGCTTTTTTTTTTTTTATTTTTGGCTTGGTAGTGAGTGGTTATCCATAGGATGGTGAAGAGTCTTCTGGGCCCATGTTCTGTAGAACAACTTGTCAACTTATGAAAATAAATTATTTTTTTTTTGTTTAAAATGGGCCTGGTTATTTTTGTCTCAGTGTTTCATTTTCTCAAGCATGCTTTGCTGTTCTTGTAGGGTGAACAAAACCAGGAAAGGACTAACATGACCACCATGGTTTTAGTCTCAGGGTTCAGTCATATTCAGTAATTTCCCTCTTATTGGCCAATTTCCCTTAAGGGTCTGATTCCTGAAAAGGCAAAAACCGTTGAAGAAGGAGATCTGATGAAGTCTCATGTTTCAAACCTTCCTGTCACCGATGCCTCCATTTGAATGAGTGTTCAGTTCTTCTCTGCTTTCACATTGAACATGGAGATCTCTAGACCCTGGGATGAGATGGGAATGTTACTAAACAAGGGCAGCAGAGCTACAGAAGTTGAACTTTACTTATTGATTTATCTCTGCATCTGTGAACTTCTCACTCTGGAAATTCGAAGAAGGTGAGGCAATTTAAGCACCGCAGCGTCAACAGGCAGGCTGGTTTTAGCAGAATCTTCTCCATCCTGAAAAGTTGTGTTCATATCCACCTACATTATCAACCCCAACTGTATAGGATTGCTTCATGAAGCTACTCTCTGTGGCTTGAACTCGCTTGAAAGGAGGATGCAGGACATATAAAGTAAATTACATTTTCTTCAGAGATGCGAAATGTGGTTGATTCATTTTTAGATTCTTACAGTGTTGTCTGCACACCAGTGGAGAAATACACAGCAATGTTTTTCAATGACTAACTGCTGCTATCTTAGTTTTCCTCTGGTCTGAATTCACTTTTGTTTTGAAATTCATTTTGAGGTCCTTGTCACTTCCTCCTGCCTCCACTAGTAGCAACAAGAAGCTACAGATGTGTAGTGTAGATTTTGCAGAGGGTCAAACGCTGGAGTTGGTTCATGGGTACTTGAAAGTGAAGTTCAGATCTGCCATTGACTCTCAATAGTAGTACAATAAACAGCCAGATACTTTGGCAAGTCATTTGTCTCCTGAAAGCTTTAATGTTTTCACCTGTAAAATGGAAAAAATGGCAATTATGTCACTCACTAGAGGGTTACAGCAGGAAGTTAAATGAGGTAGTGTTATGCACAAAACAGGCACGAAAATAAATGTTGATTGAAAAGAAAAAATTGCAGATGAGTGAGTTTTAAGTTTGGTTTAGTGACAGAACTAAGACAAGTCATTATGAATTTCTTTTTGATTGCTGGATTTTTTTTAACACAATTGAGTTTCATTTATGTTTATTTTTCTGGATCTCTAAGAAATTTGTGTACATAAAGGTATGTATGTATGGCATCTATGTATAGTGTATGTGTTTCCCTATATTTTATGGTTCAGAACGGTGTTTTTGGGTCATCTAAAGTTTCTATATGGTAGAGCAAACTAACACTAGCCTTCCTGACAGAGACATACTTTAAGGGGTCTAGATGGGTATAGAGTAAGAAATAGTGTCAGATATGGTATTTCAGGAAGCTGTGGGAGGTTGAAATGGGTGACTCAATCCTTAGGTAAATGAAATGTCTTACACTTTTCAGAATCTTCCCACTTATAAGCTTTCATTTGGTTCTAACAATAGTCCTAAATCTTATATACATAATTGTCTTTATTCCCATTTTATATATTGTAAAGCGTACATTTAGTACTCAAGTGACTTGTACAAGTTTTGTAGAGGAGACAGGATTAAAAAACCATATTATCTGACTTGAGCATTCATTTTTACTAGATTGTCTCCCATTTTCCATTCTTGTCCTTCTAAAGTCCAGTCTCCATACAGCAGCACTTTTGCAAAATGAAAATCAGACCATTCATTCTCTCTCTGAAAACTCCCCAGTAGGTCCCCATTGTGACTCTAATCCGTCCCAAGTCCTAGCAATGGTTTACCTGCTGCTGGGTGTGCTGACTCCTGGCTACCTCTCCCGTCTTGCTCACAATCCTTCAGCTGATTATTCTTCTTACCCTTAATTTTTCAATTGCTTTCTTGCCTTGGGCATTCTTATGAGCTGCGTCCCCTGCTTGGGATGTTCTTTATCATTTAAGTTTCAGCTCAAATGTCACCTCCTCAGAAAGACCTTTCTTGATTACCTTACTTGACAAGGCAGCCCATCTTACTCACCTGTTAGAGGTGACAGTGAACCTCCATGCATGGGTGTGCTGCTAATGAGTGAAAATGGTAGCCAGCCTATGCAGGTCTGGGGAAGCCAGGGTCCAGTAATGTTCTGTCTTGTGTCTGTACTCCAGTTCTCTGCAGATGTGATCAAATATTATGCATATCCTCATGTGAACACATTTGAAAACCACTGATAAATTCACCCGATATTATTTTCATAGTATTTATGTCTGACTGAAATTAACGAATTTGTTAACTTGTTTATTTTGCCTCCCATTACTAGAATGTAAAGACTTTATTTTGTTCATCTTTGTATATCCTGTTATGTTTAAAATAGCACCTCCCACCTAGTAGAAGATTGATGTTTGTTAAAAGAATGGGCCTTCTTTATTGTCAGAAAAGCACTAGCAAGAATAGGAAATATGTTAGGATTTGGGGTGAAATTCAAGCATTGAGCGAATTAAATGATCCAATGGCTGTTGCAGAGTATTTTAGACTTAATTATTATAAAACTTAAAACTGCTACTACAAGCCCAGAAATAGGGTAAATGCAGTTATGTAAGCTTTCTCAAAAGAACAAACTAACAACAAAATCATCTGGTTTGAATACAAGCAAAGTATGACATTATGGGAGTTTCTACCAAGTTGGGTATTTGTAAATTCATAATATTTCTTTAGTACTAAAACAAAACTTCAGAAATTTATTGAGATAATAACTTTCACTCTGGGGAAAACAGTACAATCAAGCTATAAAAATAAGCCTCTCTTTTTATTGTGCATCTCTCTTTCTCATAAATTTCAGCTTTAAGTCAGTAGATAGGTAAATGAAGGTCAAACTTTATAGTGTAAAGGAGCAAAATTATGGCTGTAGTTTTGACAGCTAACTACTGATTTCCTCTTCTCCAACAACAGTACAGAGGTATAAAAGGAATCACTAGTCCACGTAAGAAGTAAAGCTGTGCCAATAATAATCTAAATAGGGTTTCATAGAAGAATTTGTCTTCATTCTACTACAAGGGGCTTATCATCAAAATGCACCCAAAAATGTTTGTCTGAGACTTTGTTTTTCTCCTCATTATATAATAATTTTTATGAATCACCACCCCTTCCTTAACACTTATAAGTAAAGCATGTCTCTTTTTCATTTAAGGAACAAACACAATCTTTACTGTCAAATTGGTAAGAATTCTTCTAGTGATTTCTTCAACACGACTTAAGAAAGAATCATTATTTGGGGAAGTGGGCAGCCACAGATCCTATTTACAACAATGATCAAATTTCAAGTCTATCTGTGCTTAAATTGGGAATTGTGCAAAGGGAATGCATTCTACTCTATCACCATTCTTTTCATCTTCCAGTATTGATTACTTTGAAACAGGTTTTAGTATTCTGAAGACATTACCAGCTTAGAAGGGACATAAGCCAACGACAATATTAAGCTATGTCCATGTGAGTTCTCTGCAACTGGTCTCAAAGCGAAATATTCAGTAAATCAGTGTTTATCTTTAGAAGAGGGAGCCAAATAACCTACTTTACTGATTTTCTCCTACCAAAGCACTTACAACGGGTTTGTTTAAGATAGAGTAGCTTTTACCTACATTGCAAATCAAAGAGAGGGGAAAAATAAATTGAACAATTAGGATGTATACCAGGTTTTACCTATAAGTAATTTCACTTGAATTTTATTTTGATTAAAAGTAAAAAAAACAAACAAACAAAAACCAAAAAAAGACTCTTTCAGGCTATTATGCTACTAATGCCAGAAGCTAGTTTGGATGACATTATGATTTGCCATTTTCATTGTGACCTACAGTAAGGCTGTTTGTCACCTTAAACCTCACTATGGTGAGGCAGGTAGTCTCTGTATTGTTCTGCTAATAAACTATTACCATTTCTGCCTCTGTGCCTTGGCCTGTTTTGAGTCTGCTGCCTTTGTACTATGCTTGCACAGATCATGGGGTGAATATTACATGGGTTTAATCAGTCTTTATAGTAGATGAACAGTAAGCTTTTGTTTAAAGTGGACATCTTTGAAAGAATTTTCTATTGCTCACTGCACGAGTCTTTTAAAGAAAAGATCAGGAGATAAAATGGCATTACACCTGTGACTGTCATTCTTGCAGGTTAAATAGTAGAATAAGAAAATAGGGTGTAGGAGAGGAAATGGAGGTGTTGTTGGGGATTCAGGGTCTGTTTTATAGAAGGTAAGACAAAGAACCTATAGTTCTTTTTCTTTCTATCCTTTCTTCATCATCGTTAAATTTAAGGTAGGTTGTGTTGGTCAAATGAGCACATATCAAGAAGGGAAAAAGAGACAACTGAGTTAATTTTGTGCAGGATTTCTGCTGTTACGATAAGATAAAATACATGTATCTCATGTATACCTGAACTATGAAATAAAAATTGTAAAATATGTGATTCTGTGCTAGTTAAATGCTCTTGTTTGCATTTAAAACTATAATTCTACAAAAAGATGAATACAATGAGGATAAATAGTATAATTAATCCTATTAATTTTACATTTTAATTTTGCTTTACTTAGAACAATGTTAAAATTTAAATTAAAAAAAGCACAGAGAGAGACTGTGACAAGAAAGCTAAACTTTCTACTAAAGTACCTTTAATAGCACTTTTTTCATGGATTTTTAAACAAGGAGGCTGCATTTTATTTTGCATTTGGTCCTGCAAATTATAGTTGGCCCTGACCCAACTCCCACTCCAGTGGTGCCTGAATCTTGACCTTCAAACACAGTGCTTGCTTCCTGGAAGGGATAAAAGGAAGTAGATTGAAAAGGAGGCAGGAAGACAGAAGCATGAATCCCTTCTAAGGCATAATGATGTCACACCGGCATCTACAAGAAAAATATGTGCTGCAGCTTTACCTTGGTCTCCATGGAAATGGGTAATATATTAAAAATGAAAAGTAAAAACACCTTTCCACTGATTCGCTTTCTAGGAATTTTTAATTAAAATATTTTAATAGAAGTAGATTGTTATTGGCTCCTGTAAGACCTGAAATGACATGCTGCTTTACTTAAAAAAAAAAAAAAAACAAAAACTATTTTATGTATTATTTGATTCATATGTAGTGATCACATATTATCTTTACAAATAGAAAAAAAAGTATAACATGCAAAATTACAAATTTCATCCTACTTCTGTTATTGCAGCCTGCTTCCCTCCACTCCACAGGGTGCCAGGTGTCAGAAGAGGAGGAAACGTCAGCACCTCCCTCTCCACAACCCCTATGCTGCTATTGCAGGTAGTCCCTGTCACTCTACAAGGTACCAGGTGAGACCACCAACATGGCATAGAAAGAGGAGGAATTACAAGAATCCCCAGCTACAACCACTAGCACAAAATCCAGAGTCATGGGAGTAGGACCTGACTAGAGCAGAGCAAACTAGGAAAGAGGAACAGAAACCACGCACACAGTGAGGCAACCTGAAAACTAAAGTGGGGTAGAAGGATAAACAGCAAACTACTACACAAGTTCTCAGGGGAACAACACATTCACAGAGAGAATAAGTCTCCAAACCAAATCACAAAGAAATGGAAGAGATAGTCTTACTGCAGTAGAACACAAATTTGCTGTGATAAACTAAATTAAAAAATTGGAAGATTCAAAGAAAATGCAGAAAAGCAAGTGAATGTGATTAGAAATAAGACCAATGAATGGAAGACAGAAATTGAAGTTTTAACTAGGAGAAAAGATTGAGATTCAGAGTGCAAAAAGAAAATTAGAAGAGATGAAAAATACAAAGGCTATGGCAGTGGAATAGACAAAATGTAGAAATGAATCAGTATACTTGAAGATGCAAATAAATAAAGATTCTGGGCAGAAATCAAAAAAGAAAAAACAAGTGATAAAATTGAGAAACTGAGAATTCTCTAACTCCATGAAGATAGGCAACATAAGAATAATGCGAATATCAGAGGGAGAAGAGTAAAAGAAGGTAACAAAAAATGTATACAAAGAAATAATGTAGGAAAACTTCCTGAAACTAGAAAAAGGAACAAATGTACAAACCCAAGAAGCTAAAAAGAACCCCAGGAAACTTAAACAAATGAAACTTACACCAAGACATTTAGTAGTAAGTCTTTCAAGGGTTCAAGACAAAGAAAGAATATTGAGCCATCTGGGTAATGAAGCAGATAACTTATAAAGTAATTCTACCACATGGGGCTAATAGATATTTATATGACATTTTACACCCCCAAATCCTGAATGAACATTCTTCCCAAGTGTGCATAGGCCATTCTTTAAGACTGATCACATTTTGGGTCACAAAATAAGTACCAGCAAATTCAAAAGGATCAAAACTGTACCAAACATCCTCTCTGACCATAAAGGTATCAAACTAGAAATAAACCACAAAAGGAATACAGGGAAACCATTACATATTTTTCTCTTTATTTCTGGCTTATTTCACTAAGCATGATCCCTTCTATCCCCATCCATGTTGCTGCAAATTGCATGTGTTTATCTTTTTTGATTGCTAAATAGTATTCCATTGTGTATAGGTACCACATCTTGATACGGTCATCTATTTTTGGGCATTTTGGGTTGTTTCCATATCTTAGCTATTGTAAACAGTGCTGTGATTTCACGGGTGAATCAGTGGTGGGTAACCTATGGGGAATACACAATAATGTAAAAGATATAAATAATAAAAATATATATGTATAAAAAGAGAATACAGGGAAAACCGTGGAAATTGAATGACACACTATTGAAAGTCTATTGGGTTAATGAAGAAATCAGAGATAAAATAAAAATGTACCTTGAAACAAATGACAATGAGGACATAATCCTCCAGAACTTATGAGACATAATAGTAGTAAGAGCCCATGTCAAGAAACAAGAACAAGATAACAAAGGTATGGAAGCAACCCAAATGTCCAAAAATAGATGATTGGCTCAAGAAGATGTGGTACATATACACAATGGAATACTATTCAACATTCAAAGAAGATAAACACATGCAATTTTTCAGCGACATGGATGGAATTAGAGGGGATCATACTCAGTGAAATAAGCCAGAAAGCAAGAGAAAAATGTCAAATGGTTTCACTTATAACAGGACTATAGGGAAACCAAATAGGAGAGAGACACTTGGGGTGGGGGAGGGGAGGTTAAGGGCACAAAATGGAGTAGAAAAGGACACAAGGACCACGGAGATGGATCACAGGTGAATTGGTGGTGGGTTACCCAAGGGGAATAAAAAATGTAAAAGATATAAATAACAATAAATAAATAAATATATATATATATATATGAAATAAGAACAAGAAAGAACTCAAATAAATAACATTTATTCTCAGTTTGAGGAATTAGAAAAAGAAGAATGAAACCAAAAGCCAACCGAAGAAAGGAAATAATAATAATTATAGCAGAAATCAATGAAATAGAAATTAAAAAGACAGTCCAGTGGATTAATGAAAAGTTCTTTGAAAAAAATAACCAAATAGACAAATAACTAGCCAAGAACACTAAAAAAAGGAACAAAAAGAATCAGAAACAAAAAAGAAGTTACATAGATAGGGTAGCAATTCAGAGGATAATAAGGGATTACTATGAACAGCTATACACTAATAAGTACAGTGACCTAGAAGAGATGGACACATTCTTAGAACTATATAACCATTCATCACTGAATGGGGGAGAAATAGAAAGCATAAATAGAAAAATCACAAGCAAGGAAATTAAAACACTCCCCAAGAAATAAAACCCCAGGACAAGATGGTTTCACAAGTGAGTTCTATTAAACTCACTTATGATTCATCACATCAATAAAAGGAAATATAAAAACCACATGGTCATATCAATATATGCTGAAAAAACACTTGAGAATATCCAACATCCATTTATGATAAAGGCCTTAAAAAAACTTGGGATAAAAGAAACATATATCTACGTAATACGTAATAATGGACATGCCCGATGAATGCACAGTTAACATCCTTCTTACTGGAGAAATTGCGAAATATTTTCCACCAGCATCTGCTATAAGACAAAGATGTGTGCTCTCACCACTACTATTACATAGTGCTGAAAGTGATAGGTAGAGAAATTAGGTAAGAAGGATATAAAAGGAATCCTAATTGGAAAAGAAGTAAAGTTATTCATAGACAATATGATAACAGACATAGAGAACCCTGAAGATACCAAGAAAAACTAGCTGAAATGATAAATCAGTTCATCAAAGTGGCTGGTGACAAAATCAATACACAAAAATTAATTGCTTTTATTTATTCAAACAATGAAATAGAAAAAAGAAATTTTCTTAATTAAATTTATTTTTTTATGTTTTTTTAAAAAGATTAATTTATTTATGCATACAAGCTGGGATACAGGCCAGAGGCAAGGGCAGCGAAAGGGTTCACCAGAGAGAGAGAACAGGGAGCAGAACAGGCAGATCTGAAATACACTGCTGAGGGAAGCAGCAGGTGAGGCAGGAAGGGTCTGCCGCACCATGTGGAAATCTCCCTGGCCGGTGTCGAACTTGTGTCACTGTTGCCGACAGCTCCACAGCTCAGCACTTAACCCCTGCACCACCAGGGAGGCCCTATTTTTTTTACATTATTGTTAATTTTGGACAGTATTTGATTTCTCTCCACAGTTGTAGACCCCATAGTTCTTCCACCACGATAGCACTTGTGATCCATCACCATAGTCCTTTGTGCTCTTTCCTCCCATTTTGACTTCTTTCCTTTCCCCTTCCTCTGCTGTATGCCTAAAATCTATGGTTTTCTTGCAAGCTCTGTCTTTTTTCAGACCCTTTGTTCTATTCTCTATCTTCCACATGTGAGTGAAACCACCTGATATTTAACTTTTTCCTTGTAACTTATTTCACTTAACATAATCACTTCTAGTTCCATCTATGTTGCTGTAAAGGGCATGAGTTTGTCTTTTTTTGATTGCTGAGTAATATTGCATTATGCATATATACCAAATCGTCTTGACTCATTCATCTACTTGGGGGCATTTGAGTTGTTTACATATCTTAGCTCTCGTCAATAGTTCTGCAATAAACAGGAGGGTAAGTTTCCTTTTGAATTAGTGTTTTTTAAGTAGAGTCCTAGGAGTGGAATCACACAGATTTTCATAGTGGCTGGGCCAATTTACTTTCCCACCAGTGGTGTAAGATGGTTCCTTTTTCACCTCATTCTCACCAGCATTTGCTGTTATTTTATTATTATTATTTTTTAATGAGTCATTCTCTGGTGTGAGGTGTGAGGTTGTATCTCATCGTGGTTTTGATTTGCATGTCTCTCACGGTAAGTAATGTCGAACATTTTTTCATATACCTATTGGTTGCCTTTCTTCTTTGGAGAAGTGTCTCTTTAGCTTTCTGCCCATTTTTTGATTGGGTTGTTTGCTTTGTTTTGTTGCTTTGTATACACTCTTTGTAGATCTTGATATCTATCCCTTATCAGTTGTATGGTGTGCAAATATTCTCCCCCATTCAGTAGGGTTTCTATTTGTTTTTGTTGTTGTCTCTTTTGCTGTATAACTTTTTAAATTGATATTGCCACAGCTGTTTATCTTTTCCTTTGAGAAAAGAAAGCTATAAAAGTAATCCTTGCTTCTGGAGATGAGTCCTTAAAGATGTTTCTGGTTAATGTCATGGAATGCTTTGCCTATGTTTTCTTCTATATATTTTTTGGTTTCAGGTCTTACATTCAAGTCTTTTATCCATTTTGAGTTCACTTTTTGTATGGTGTAATATAATAATCTAGTTTCAGAGGAAGTACTTGATATGATTTCAATTTTCATGTGCTTATTGATATTTGTCAGTCCTGGAGAATGATCTGTGTGCAATTGAGAAAAATGTCTATTTGGTTATCTTGTGGGGACAGTATCCTATAGGTGTCTGTGAGGCCCATATAGTATGAATCTGTTGTGGCTTTGTTTACTTTCTGTCTTGTGGATCTTTCCAATGGTGAGAGTGCTGTGTTGAAGTCTCCTACCACATACGTATTTATTCCAATGTGTGTTGTCAGAGATGATAATAATTGTCAAATTTATTTTAGTACTCCTTCATTTGGTGAGTTTATATTGATGAGTGTCATATCTTTTTGGTATATTTCCCCTTGATTTTTATATAGTGTCCATCTATGCCTCTTGTCACCATTTTTTAGCTTGAAATCTTTTTTATCTGACATAAATATGCCTGCCCTTACTCGTGGGGGGCCATTTCCTTGTAGGATTGTTTTCCAACCCTTTACTTTCAATCTGTGTTTTTATTTGGAACTTTGGTGTGTTTCCTGGAGGCACCATAAGGTTGCATTCTGTTTTCTAATCTAACATGCTACTCCATGTCTTTTTGTTGGTGAGTTTAGATCATTAAATGTTAGGGTGATTATTGATACATACAAGTCTGTTACTGCCAGTTTGTTCATTGTTTTATGGTTCTATTCAATATCTTATTCAGTTCTTCATGTACATTTCTCTGCTGTGGGTTTAGATTCTAATGCTTATTGTAGTATTTCTTGGAATGGGGGTTTAGTAGTATTGAATTTCTGGAGATTTTGTTTGAGAAGGTCCTTATTTTTTCCTCATATAGGAAGGAGAGTTAGCAGGATAAACAATTCTTGACTGGAATTGTTTGTCTTGGAGTTATTTAAATATTTCACTCCATTTTAGATGTGGATGACATTAAAAAAACTCCCAATTAGACCTAGAGAAATAAAAAAAACTAAGAGTAAACCTTCACAAGTATGTGAAGGATCTATATAAAGAAAACTATAGGACACTGTTCAAAGAAATAGGAGACACAAAGAAATAGAAAGATATTCCCTGTCCGTGGATTGGCAGAATCAACATTGTCAAAATGAGTCTCTGACCAAAGCCCAAACAAGGCAATGGTACCTAAACAAAATGAGATCAATCCAAGATATAAAATGATAAGACTTTCAAGAGTTCAATCAAAGAAAGAATATTGAAGCTGGCAAGGTGGAAGAAACAAATAGCTTCTAAGGGCACCCTGATCAAACTAACATCAGATTTCTCTGAAGAAACACTAGAGGCAAGAAGAGAATGGAATGATGTACTCAAAGATATATCTGCCAGTCAAGAATACTCTATCTTGGAAGTATGTCCTTTAGGAGTGAGGCAGAACATAAAAGCCTTCTCAAAGTGAAACTGAAAGATTTTACAAACACTAGACCAACCCCTCCAAAAACAGTGAAAGCAGCTATCACATCTAAACCAAAGAGCGTACTATACAGAAAGAACTGAAAATGAAAGAGTAGTTCATTATGATTATCAATTTCTGTGATGTCTATTGTATGTTCTCTTTTACTTAATATTCTATTTATTAGAGTTTTCTCCTTTTTTTCTTTGTCAGCTTAATTAGAGGTTTATTTTGTTTGTCTTTTCAAAAAATGTATTTTGGTTTCACTGATATTTAGTTCTATTTGATTTCTGTTTGGTTCATTTCTGCTTCTAATTTTTATTTTTTCCTTCCTTCTAGTGACTTCTGTTATTCTTTTTTCATTTTTTAAAGATTTATTTATTTATGCATACAAGAATTGGGGTGCAGGCTAGAGGTGCAGGGTGGTTAGAGGAGTCACCAGAGACAGAGTGGGGGGCAGAACAGGCAGATCTACGGAAGTACACTGCTGAGGGGAGCAGCGGGCGAGGCAGGAGAGGTCTGCTGAGCCATGTGGGTTAGCTCTCTGGCTAGGAATCAAACTCATGCTGCAGTGGCTGGTGAGAGCTTGATAGTCATGAAACTTTAACCCCTGCACCACCAGGGAGGCCTTATATTTTAACTGTCTTAAGTTTATTATTCATTGGTATTCACAGTGTTGTGCAACCATTACCAATTTTTCCATTCCCAGAACTTGTGCATTATCTGAAATAGAAACTCTGTACCTATTAAACAATAACCTTCCATTCACTTCAACCTGAAGGACTCTCTTAGCCTTTTTTGTAGGTGGGTCCACTAATAATGAGTTTCCTCTATTTTTGAGGGAATGTTTTAATTTCTCCCTCATTTTTGAAGGAAAGTTTTGATGATATGAAATTCTTACTTGACGGTTTTCTTTTTTCAGTACTTTAAATATATCATCTTTACTGTGTCCTGGTCTGAACAGTTTCTCCTGGGAAATGCACTTATACTTTAACTGAAGATCCTTGGAAGTAATGAGTTGCACTCTGGCCAGCTGTCCTAATCCCCAAACCTTTTCTTCTACTGTCCATATTCAAACCAAGTATAGATTTACCTCTTTCAGATCTTGAATATACTTTTTTCTCTCTGGCCTCTCCATCACAAACTTAGTCTATCATCTCCTGTTAGGATTCCAAGATTTCTTCTATCATGTTTTTCCAAATACACTCGGTTTTTGCTAAGGTATTGTTCACGTTCTATAACTTTGACTGAACTGATATAATTATTATGATACTCACTTTTTAAAAGTTATTCACTGATTCTCATACTCTGTTTTCTCTTCAGATCATATAAAATTTTCACCTTTAACTAAAAGGTATTCTTTGGTTCTTCTTGGTCTTAGCAAAATCCACACTTGTAATCACGATGTTTAAAACCTTTTAGCATAGGATCCTTTACCCCCACCAGTCTTTTCTTACCTATTCATCTAATTTTCTCAGGCCTAGTCACCTACTGGCAGGTTCATGAAAGTTTTGTGGCTATTGTTTTGTAACCGTTTGTCTGAAAAGTACATTCTATTTGATCTTCACTTGGATAGTTTCTACTCATCACTTAATTAATTTAGGACATACTTTAATACTTTATCTGGAAACTTCCCCACATAATTTTCTCTCCATTATAAATATTTTTTTATTCGCAGAGCATCTTGTAATTATTTTTTTAACAATACTTAGCATTCTATTGTACAATCTTTTACTTATGTTTTTCTGCTCTACAATAGTGAAGAGACTTTAAATTCCTTTTTATACTTTTATTTTATTTTACCTTTCTAAATATATATACATACATATATATATATATATATATATATATATATTTTTTTTTTTTTTTTCCCAGTTGAAGCAACATTGATTTACAACACGATGTGTGTTTCAGCGGCGGAGGATCACACCTCTTCAGATGCAGGTCACCACCCAGCACCCACCACCGAGACAGACACAGTCTTCTCCCATGGTCCATTGAGTCTCTGCCCCATTTTCTTTCTCTCCTCCGGTCCCCATCTTTCAGCCTCACTTCCATAGACAGATTTCAAGATTTCATTAGCGGTGTTGTTTTGTTTCTGTATAGTCCACATATAGGTGACTAATTCTTAATTTGTTTTTCTCTTTCTGACTTATTTTGCTTAACACTATCCCCTCCACTTCCCTCCATGTTGTTTATCCTTTCTTATAGCTGAATAACATTCTTTCGTGTTTTTCTAATCCACTCATATCCTTGGGCACTTTAAATTTGTTTCCATAACTTTGTTATTGTAAATAGTGCTTGAGTGAAGATTGTAGTGCATATCCCTCTGAATTAGTGTTTTGCATTTTGGGGGTAGAGATATACGAGTAGGAACACTAGGTCAAATGGCAGACCTGCTTTTTATGTTTTCAATGCTTAGAAAATATAAGTTTTATAAATTCTGTGGAGTGAATGAATCACCACCATCCATAGCATAGGAAAGTGTCCTATGATATATTCCAATTGTGCCAGCATTCCTCTTATATTCCTTTAGAGAAAAATGTAACAATTACACAGTTATTAATACTTTATAAATATCTAATGGATTAATTTAGAGAAAGAAGTTGGCTAGTTTTATAATGTTTTTCAAGAGAAAGAGTGGAAGTAATGTACTACAAATAGATTCTTCTTAGACTTTTTTGATGATGCAAAAATTCCATTCTTTTTTGATTTAAATAGAATGGTAAACAAACCATATTTTTCTCAGTCAGCTGGATGCTTATAGATTGGCAATACAATCACTGATGCCATTTAAAACTAACCCCTTTGTTGCCATTGCTTCACAAACAGCCTCTTCTTTTGTTTTCAATGTTAAAATCACGTTCCCAGTCCATTTATCAAAGATTCCAAAGCAACAGTTATTTTTCTGTTAGTATAGGACCTTTGGTTCTTTTAGCATATAATTTGCTATCACATGGAATGATTTAATATTCTGTTTGTTGCATGTTCCCAGAAGTCAACTTGTGTTTTGTCTTTCCTTATAACCAGGCTATCTTTTGATTTGGGTAGTGATTGCAGCAAATAATATAATCATTCTGGAGTACAGCCCTGCACAACCCATTATCTCCACTAAAGGGGTCAATTTAATCCATCAGAGCTAGAGAATGATCAGAGAAAAAAGTGCTAAATCAAGTTAGCTTAAGCCCATTGAGAGAGACAATGCATCACGGTACGCCCCTACATACTCACAGGTCTTTCCCACAGTTGTCATTTCTTTTGGAGAAGACAATGAAACTCAGACCTTAAAAAAACAGCACTATTTAGATAAAGGGGGGAAGTAACTTCAAATTTCCATTGGACCCGCTGCCTAAATATTCCTTGGTAGATGCAGAAAATACCACTGCAAAATTTATGCTAAAGCCCTTCTAATTTTTTTTCCACTGGTCTTTAGCTTTTGGACTACTTGTTCTTTCCCAGTCATGCCCTGGGAATTCTCATTTCTATGCTTTTCAGTTAGTATCATTGCTTTTCTTTGGAAAACATCCATTGCAGTTTTATTTTCTTCCCATTTTAAAATGTCTTCCTACATTGAAAGTCACCATTTCCTAAGAAATGATCTCTTCTTGTATAAAACCTTTTATAATCTCTTCCTGCTTCTTCAATGCTCCTTATTATCGATCTACTTTATGTTGAGATGTTATAGTTTTGCATATCACACATTTAAAATCCCATGTCTGAACCTTGCATAGTGCCTTGTGGTTAACAATGTTTAACAAATTTTTGTTGAATAAATGCAGCACACTTCCATGGTTCTAGCAGCTGTAGAGGACACAGAAATAACAGGTATAGAAGAGGCAGAGAGTTGGACTTAAAGGGTCACACAGGGGCATAAAGGATGTCAGAAGTGAAGTAGTGTTTCTGCAACTAAGGCACAGAATTAAAGGTGCTGAGCCCTAAGTCCCCATAGCAATTGCAGGACTTCACATCTTTCTGCCTTTTAGGAGAGAAAGAAAGATTTGAGAGAGTCAGAGTGAGATCTCCATGCCCTGCTTTATTCTTCCCTTTTCTGTAGCAGTTATTCTGTGAAGGAAAATGTGATCCTGTGTCTCAAGGAAGGTAAAGAAGCCCAGGAGGATGGACAGTTTGTAATTTCTTACCTTAAATACACTGACAAAAGCAACTTAAGCCTTTACCTATGACAAGTATTAAAATTTTGCTACCCCTGAGAGAGCCAGTGAGGATAGAGAATTTCAAAACATGTTGATGTGCTCAAAGATTTAATCAGAAAAAATGCATAACTTTTAAAACTTGCTTTTAAAAAGTAAAGAGTGGAAATCTGTTAATTAAACACCCAATTCACTAATTAAAAATGAATAGCAAATGTAAACAAAGTATAAGGAAAAAATAGTTTAGATAAATGCAGATTTATTATAAAACACATGCACACATTTGAAAAAATAATCAAAGAACAAAATGCACCATAAAAGTAGTAAAAACACTACTTAGTCTAATCTTTCAAAAGAGAGAAAATACAGTGATAAAAAAGGAAATTACAATAATTTTACAAATATTTAAAATAAACAAAATTGAGTCAAAAATTTCAAAACCAATTATGTAAGGATTCTCTTGAGACAACATTCAGATTGAGGATTTGCTGGAAGAACTCACAGAATTCAGAAAAGCTGTATATTCAAGTAAAAGAATACAGGTTAAAGTCAGGAGAGAAAAAAGTTGAATAAGAAGGAGTCCAGGAGAAACTACTTGCAAGCTTGTCTTATCACACTGGGTTCACACAGACAACAAATGCCGTAACACAGTAGAGTATCCCTGTCAGGGACACTAACCTGAGTCTTGGTGTACAGGATCTTCATTTAGGCTCAGTCACAGACTCAGTCACACAGGCCTGGAGTACACATGCGACTGACTTTCCATATTTAGTTTTAAGGTCTTTCGAAAGTCAAATTGGCATAGTAGGTCTACGGTCCAGGAACTAGGTTAAAAAAAAAATGACTTTCACCTTCAATCACATTTTTAGTATTAACTCTCAGCTGTGGCTCTAGCTCTGTAGTATATACTGTTTTTCAGGAAGAATATCCAGAGTTTAGGGGTTATCATCTCAGGGCAGTCAAGGGCCAGTCCTGACAATTTTAAAATGAGCATCATTTGTACAGCCTAGGCCTGTTGAGTTAATACCATACAGAAAACAAAGCAAATGAATGATAAGAATAGAATTTTAGAAAGTTTTCAACCAAGATCTAACATTCCAAATAAGCAATATAGTTTCATAATTAAATCCCTTTAAACTTTAGAAAACAGATAAGTGCAATGTGATTCAAACATTTCCAGAGTCATAGGAAGAAAAAAATTTCATTTTTGAATACTTTCAGCATAAAAACATAATGCAAGTGCTGAAAATAAAACTACAGATGAATCACACTTCCGGATATTTCAGAAACCCTGAACAAAATGTCAGCCAGTAGAATCTAATGGTACATTAAAAAATATATATATACTATGGTCCTGAAGTTCATTCCAAATTGCAAGTATGGCTCAATATCTAGAAATAAAATCACTATACTTTACTGTATTAACAGTTCAATGGAGGAAAAAAAGAACTGTATTATCATCTCAATAGATAGTAAAATATTTGATAAAGTTCACCATCTACTTCTGAGTTCAAAATAAAGAAAAATAAGAAAATACTTCTTCAACTCAACAAAAAATATTTTTCTCAAATTGTTAGAGAGACAAGGCCAACCACCATCAGACTGTCATTAGCTACTATTTCACTAATTCTGGAAGTATAGGCCACTATAATTAGATGAAAGAAACACAAATTGCAAAACAATTTTAAGATCATTTGCTGATGCTATGCCATATAACAGGAAGATCTAAGGGAACTGCTTTTAGTATAATGTGATTGGTTATAAAATGGATACAAAGAAGTCAATAGTTTTCTTATTTTATTTATTTATAAATCTATTTATTTATTTTTTTACATTGTTGTTCATTTTTGTACAGTATTTAATTTCTCCCTCAGGTGAAGTCCCTGTAGTTCTCCTACAATTATAGCACCTGTGATCCATCACTATAGTCCCTTGTGCTCTCCCTTCCCCTGTTTTGACCCCTCTCTCCTTCCCCCTCCCCTGTTCTATGTCTCAGATCTATTTTCAGCTTTACAAGTTTTGTCTTTTTTTATTTTGTAATTTTACTTGGGTTCTCCATATTCCACATCAGATATTTGTCTTTTTCCTTCTAACTTATTTCACTTGGCATAATCCCTTACAGCTTCACCCATGTTGCTGATAATATATAGATAGGACCCTAAAAATCTATGCAGAAAAACTCATTAAAACAATCAGTTTATTAAAGTAGCAGGTTACAAAATCAAAACATAAAATTCAGTATCCTTCTTATATTAAAAACAATCAGTCTGAAGAGGAAGAAATTGAGAAAACCATCCCATTTACAAATGTATGGAAAAAAAAACCTGGGAATAAACCTAACAAAGGAAATGAAAGACAAAGAAAATTATAAAACACGGATAAAAGATGTAGAAGAAGACATAAAAGAATGTAAAGACATTCCCTGCTCATGAATTGGAAGAATTAACATTATCAAAATGGCCATGCTACCAAAAGCAATTTACAGTTCCAGTGCAACTCCAATAAAAATCTCAATGACATTCACCGAAGAAATGGAATAAATATTGCTGAAATTCATTTGGACTCACAAAAATACCTGAATCACAAAGCATTTCTGATTAAAAGGGGGAAGATGTCAATAGTTTTCTTATATAACAACAATAGTTAGAATTTAAAAAAGGAAACACTTAAAATAACCAAATCATAAAATATCTGTGGATAAACTTAAAAAAGGAATGAAATTTGTATGAGGAATACAATAAAACTTTCAGAGTTTTGAATAAAGGGAGAGTCAATATATTTTTTTAAAGACTGACTTATCTGTGCATGCAAGCTGGGGTACAGGCCAGAGGCATGGGGCAGTGAGAGAGTTCACCAGAGACAGAGTGGGGAGCAGAACAGGCCCGATTGCCGGAAATATTCTGCTGAGGGGAGCAGCGGGCGAGGCAAGAGGTCTGCTGCTCCATGTGGGAATCTCCCTGGCTGGGCATCGAACTCCATGCCAACAGCTCCACAGCGCAGTGCTTAACTGTTGCACCACCAGGGAGGCCCCAAGAGTCAATATTTTCATAGGGTCTATTCTACACAAAATAGCTTGATAAATCTCGTGCAATTCCATTGTAAACTCTAGTAGTGTTTCCTTGCTTCTCTAAAAAGGGGTTATAACACTCATTTTGAAGAACAAATATGTAATAGTAGCATTAAAAATTAAAACTAAAGTTATAATTCATTGATTTAAAATAAATTAGGTAGCATTACTCCCTTACTGCTATAATAATTAAAAAGGAGGTATACTGATGAAGTCCATAAAGCTCTAAGCGCCGATGTCTGGCAAACATAGAGAAGAGGAAGATAGCTTCTAATTAACTCTCTGTCTCTATCATGACTGTTTTGAGTACCTACACTGGTGGCAAAAGGCAACTCCCAGTCCTAGATTCTTCCTGCTGGCCAGCTCACTTGCACACTAGGAATTGGAGGGCCTGTTGAGTTACAAGCTATGCATAGTCCTTGAATTAGGGCAGAGACCATGTGTAGTGACATCATTTTCGTTCAACAGATCATGAAACTGATACAAAGTAGTTGGCTGAATCACAGGATCAGAGACTAGATAGATGTGTGTGTCACTCAGAGAACAGCCTCTGATGTTCTTTTTTGTTCTACTCTGGGGAATCCCAAGTATCTAATGACTGTGCAAAAATAGAAAAGTATTTCTGGTTTGCAAACAAAGGAGCAATCTTTGAGAATGGAATGGTATTCCTGTGTAACAGATGACTTATTTAATATTAATAAGTCTACTTTTGTTATTTTCGTCTTTAGAAAATCAATATGTGAAAAATAACCCTATATTTTGGGCTTTGAACTGATGGTATAATGGAATGAAACTCTTTGGAAGCTTGGAAAGATGTGAATGTATTTTGTATTTGTTGGAGACATAAATCACTATGACAGGCAGAATTTTATTCTTCCCTCAAACTCCCACTTCCCAGCTTATACACCCTGTATAGGTCTCTTATCTTGACTGAGGGTGGAGATAGGCAGAATATTTGCCATGGTTAGGTTACTAATCAGTTGACTCTGAGTTAATAAAAAAGGAGCCCATTCTGGTGGGCCTGACTTAATTAGATGAATCCTTATAAAGTGTGGTAGCGGGCATTTCCTGAAGCCAGAGTCAAAGTAGTAGGGGGATTCTCCTGCTGGTCTTGAAGAGACAAGTTGCTTTGAGTCAGTGCTACAACCACGATGAACTGAATTCTACCAATAGTCTAGATGAGCTTGGAAAATGACCCCAAGCTCAGATAAGAACACAGCCCAACTAACACCCAGGAGCATGATGGCAACTGGTGACACCTGAACTGAGAATCTGGCTGAGCCCGGCCAGCATTTCTGATAATAGGAAGCATGTGCTTGAAGCTGCTGCATGTGGTATTTTGCTATGCAGCCATAGAAAATAAAATACAGTCTTGCAGTGCAGAATAATAGGGAAGTTCAAGGTTTTGTTTTGCTTTGTTTTTTTTTCTTTTAAAATGGTAAAGATTTTAGTTTTTTCATGTCCATAGCTGTATTTTTTTTTAAATTAAAGTACCATTGGTTTACATTTTTATTAGTCTTTGGAAGTATAGGACTTTCTTCCTCAGGTGTAATCAGTATAGTACTTTTACCACCAAATCATTTGTAATCTGCTCCCACAGTTCATTGTATTTTTTCTCTTTCTTGTTTTTACCTCTCTCTCCCCTCTGGATGTCTCAGTTCCATGGTCAGCTTTCAAGGGATGGTTTTAAAATTTATCTTTTACCCTTTGTGTGATTTTTATATATTCCACATATAAATGACAACATCCAGCATTTATATTTCTCTTCTAACTTATTTATCATGATTCCTTCATGTTTCAATGGCATTCTGCAAAGAAATGGAGCAAATATTAGCAAAATTCATACAGAACCACAAAAGACCCTGGAGAGTCAAAGCTATCTTATATAAAAAAAAGGGGTGAAATAGTGTTATTGTTTCTGGGTTACTTTGAAGGGCAATATAAATGTCTAAAGTCAACAATTTATCTTGAACTTGTGGTCGCCTCCCCCGGATTAGACTCATAATGTTCATAAATCACTATAGCCTCATTGGAGAACTTCAGGTAGGCGATAATGATTGGGCTTTCACTGCAGACAGTGTCTGATTTATTGTTCCTGTGGTATTCCTCCACCTTCCTTACCAGTATCACAGAACAAATCTAAAGGTACACAGGCCAGAAAAATGAGCAATAGTTCAATAGAAGAGTGACCTGTTCTGATGATCTTCTTTCAGGAGATTAGAATAAACTTATGTAAATTTCATCAATATGTAATCAGCATTAATCTTAAAAATACTGAGAATGAAAGATGAATAAATGAGGACTTCAAGTAGCTTACATTCAACTTGATCAAAGTTTGTAATGAATCACATATGGTGATGCAAAGATTTAACATGATACTATCTTTTCTCCTATTGCCTAATAATGGTACCAGATTTGACCAGAAAATATTTTGACATGATGTATATTTAAGATTAGAGAAGCAGTTCTCAGCTTATTTGGTCCCAGATCTCTTAAACCCTTAAAAATAATGGTGAACCTTGAATTTTTTTCTTTTGTTTATAAAATTATGGATAGCAGTTCTTACCATATTAAAAATTAAACCTGAAAAATTTCAAAATTAATTTATTAATTCATTTAAAGTAATAGTGGCAATCATACTATATGTTAAAAATAATATTCCAGCATAAAAGTAATGGGTTTTCCCAAATAAAGAAATAAGAGAGAGGAGTGGTCCTGTTTTATGACATCTGGCTTAATAAAAGATGACTAGATTCTGCTTCTGTATTCAATATGTTGTTTGATGTGTTGGTTTTGTTGAACAACTTTTAAATTTTATGGAACCACAAAAGGCTCTGAATAGCTAAAACAAGCTTGAGAGAAAAAAGAAATGGAGGCACTACATTTCCTGACTTCAAACAACATTACATAGCAACAGAAATCAGAACAGTATGGAACAGAATTGAAAGCTGGGAGATAAATCCATAAAAACATGGGCAGCTAATTTGTGACAAAGGAGTTAAGGCCACAAAGTGGAGAAATATAGCCTTTTTAAATAAATGGTGCTGGGAAACATGGATAGCCACAAGCAAAAGAATAAAGCAAGACCCATTTTTAACACCACACATGAAAATTAATTCAAAATGGATTGAAGATTGGGACACACAAACTGAAACCATAAAGTACCTGAAAAAAAATATAGGGGACCCACAAGACATCTCTCGCAAAGTTGTATTTGGGAATATAATGCCAGCAGCAAGGGAAACAAAGGCAAAAATAAACAAGTGGGACTATATTGAACTTAAAAGCTTTTGTATCTTGGGCCTCCCTGGTGGCATAAGGGCTTAAGTCTCAGCACTATGAAACTATCAGCAGCCACTGCAGCACAAGTTCAATCCCTAGCCAGGGAGCTGACCCACATGGCGCAGCAGACCCGCTGCTCTCCTCAGCAGTGTATTTCAGTAGATCTGCCTGTTCTGCTCCCCAATCTGTCTCTGGTGAATTCTTTTACCCCCTGCACCTCTGACCTACACCCCAGTTCTTGTACGCATAAATAAATAAATCTTTTTTATAAAAAGCTTTTGTAACTCAAAAGAACCCATAACAACAACAATAAAAAGGCAACCTAAAGAATGGGGTAAATATTTACACACCATACATCTGAGAAGAGATTACTCTCCAAATTTCACAAAGTACTTACACAATGCAACAACAAAGAAATGAATGACCCAATTAAAAAGTGGGCAAATGGACTCAATAGACTCTTCTTTAAAGAAGACATTCAAGTGGGCTATAGGCATATGAAAAAAAAAAGCTTCAGCATCACTTATTATAAGAGAACTGCAAATCAAAACCACACTGAAATATGACTTCACCCCTGGGACAGCCCATATAAAAAAGAATGAAATTAATCAGTTGGCAAGTTAGCAGCAAAAAAGGAACTCTCATCCACAATTGGCTGGAATGCAAGCTGCTGTGGCCCTTTTGGAAAATGGTATGGAGGTGTCTCAAGAAGACAACAATGTATATCACATTTGACCTGACAGGTATCTATCCAAATAACTTGAAAAAATTAAGCTGAGAAGATTTATCTATACCTACATACATATCAGCACTACTTACAATTGCCAAATGCGGGAACAAACTTAAGTGCCCTTCAGCAGATGACTAGATGGAGAAGCTGTGGGGTATATATTGAATGGAATATTACACTGTGATATTGTGTGAAGAAGGAGAAAGTGGTGCATTTGGCACAAAATGGATGGAACTTGAGGTGATTATGTTGAGTGCAATCAGCCAAAACGTCTTCAGATTGTTTAACTCATTTGTAGAATACGAATGTCCAAAAAACAATAACAGACCAACAATAGAATTAAAATTTAAATGCACAAATAAAGTCGATAATGGTTACCAGAGGGCATGGGGAAAGGGTGGAGGAGATGAGTCATAGAGGCAGATGGGGTATAGGCATGGGTGGTTGGGTGAGGCAATACAGTAAATGAGACTACATAGCTACCAAAAAAAAAAAAATCAAAATTATTGACTTTCTTTTAGGAGACTCTGAGAGTAGTGAATATCTATGAAGTTTTCACATAGTTTTATATTTTATGAGTATGGTATTTTAAGTATAAAATCCATTTCAGTAAGATATGGAATATTTATTTTTTCTTTAATCAGCAAGCTCAACTAGACTATAGTTTAAACTATATATTATAGTGTAAACTCGTCATCCTGGAGCTTTCTTTTTCTTTTCCTTTTTTGATGAAATTTTATTTATTTGGGTAAAAGAAATAAGAAGCTCTGAAGAGGGTACACCAGGATAAAATAGTTTGATACTTATTTAATTTGTGTTTTTAAAAGATATTAAGGTATTCTTTAGTAGGCTTTTATGCTTAGATGGGAAATGCTATTGAGGTTTTCATATATTAGGATTTTTGTACAACAACAACAAAACAATATAAACATAATGATATTGTGGTATATAAATATATTGCTCAACTATAAAAGAGGAAGGACTCTTTCCATTCATGACAATATAGATGGACCTGGGGAGGTTAAATATAAATGAAATAAATCAGAAGGAGAACGAATACCAGGTGTTCTCACTTATATGTGGAATACAGAGAAACCAAACCAAAAATCAACTCCTAGCATTCTGGCTGAAAAGATGAGGCAACCAGAGTGGAAGAGCAAAGCGGTCCAGTGGAATATGGTGGAGGATTTTGGGGGCACTGGTGGTAGGCAGGATGTGAAAAATAGACATTTGTAGAGGTTTTTAATCTATAACTCTCAAGCAGATACAGTGAAGCAAGCCTACTTAACCTCAGTGGACATAATCTGAAAAAAACCTTGAGAAGATACAGAAAAGCAGTAGTCATAATAATATAATGAATATTCATGTATCAATAAATTCTCCTTTCCAGATTAGAAACTTGTTATCTCTACATGCACTGCTGGCCTTTACCCACCTGTCCCTAAAAGAGTAAATCATCTTCTGAATATGGTTTTGAATTTACACTTGGCTTTAGCTCCTATACTGGAAGACATTTAGTTTCTAATATGAATACCCTTTTGGAGTTTTGAGTTCTCTTCTTCATTTTGAAACATAGGGAAGCTACTTGGTAGCCAGCTTGATAGGGAGGCTCTCAAATTAATGTGCTAAAATAAATGCCATTTTGAACTGCTTAAAAATATTTCATCCACAGCATATTTCTCATGCTTCAATGTATTTTTAAAATAAGTGACTCTTTTATTTTCTTATTCATACACCATTCAAAAGACATCATTCCAGGATTTATTGAAGGATAGAAATTAGGACATAGTTTCTAATTAAATAATGATAATAAGAAAAGATTCAGGACTATTCTGAAGCACGAAAGTATGAAGAATAATTAACTGATTGTGAAAATGATAAACGCTAAACTAGTTCACATATCAGTCAACAATACAAAGCACTCTAAAGTTATTTCTACATCAATATCTATTTGCTTTTTATTTTAGATTTATAGCTAAATTTTAATTATTTTCTATGATGTTACAGAACAGCAAGAGGAAAGGCTTCCCAGCTTTGTCTTTATTAGCTGCATGATTTGATCAAGTAATTTCCTTTTGTAAGCTTCACTCTCCTCATATGTCAAACTGAGATAGAAAGGGTACTCACTTCATTGGTCATTGCAAGGTCCGAACAAAATAATTCATACATAGTGCCTGGTTCATAACAGGTGCCCAATGATGGTTGCTGCTTCTGTGACGGTTATAATAGTTTTAGTAGTTGTTTAGAAAATTTACTAGTAGCCCTCCATCAGTCTGCCTCATAGTCAGCTCCCTTCTCCTCCTCCACCCCCCACACTGCACATACGCATCACAAGTGGCACTAAGATCCCAGAGAAGATTGGCTCATATGACGCATGGCAGGGAACTCCTTTCCCAGTGTTCCCTTCCAGTTATGGGGAGTGTGGTTAACAGCCTCTTAATAGCTTCAGAGTCTGCTCAACAGCAGACTCTGCCTAAGCAGAGACCTGCCTAAGCTGAATTTATGCCTTACCAGGTAATCCAATGACATGATGACATGGAGCTTATAAAGATCCCACCATTTTAGCCTAACATCAAACTATTCTGCAGATGGACACTGCTAGCTCTGGAACTCCCCATATATTCTTTGAAGTCACAGGGACCTGCACTAAGTGTTTTCTTACTGGAAATAACCAGGTGGAGGCCTTCAGAACTACTGTCCCTTGCTAAGAAAATAAATCATAATCAATATTGTCTTCTGGAGGTATGGGAAACAATAGTACCAACCTTAATGGAGAAGAGGGATGGGTGATGATTTGTCATCTGCCCCTACAGAAACTGGATGGATTTTGAACACTCAACCAAGTAGTAGCTACAATCCCAGCTGCCATTCTAGATGTCCTGCCTTTGTTAGAGCAGATTAATAGAGCCTGAAGAACTTTGTTTCTGGCTATTAATTTGGTCAATGTAGTCATTTCTATACCAATTGTAAAAGAGAATCAAAACCAGGTTTGAATCTAATAAAATGAGAAAATAGGTATTTGGCACACACCATGACTGTGTTCAATCTTTAGTTTTCTAACAATGGAATATAAGAAATTTAAATCACCTGGATCTCTATTATATCAAAAAACTATCTGAACAAGAGGTTCCAGAAAGTGGGAAAGAAATTCTCTGAAGTTTAAGGGGATGATCACATTTGTTATGTTTTTTTGATGGGTCACAGGCATATTAAACTCTAATATAAAAGACAAATAATTGAAGCTTGTATCTTTTTAGCAAGAAGTAAGCATAATTCCTGGTGGACCTCTTTGTATTCTTTTAAAGGCAGCACAGTCCATAACACACTGGGTGATTAAAGGTTGACAATTCTGAGTTGTCAAAATGGAGTCCAAGGCAGGAAAGAGCTCTGAGCACATCCAAACTGTGATGCATGTGGCCCTGATAATGGAGCCATAGATATTTTGGAGGAGAAAGCTATGCTATGTAGAGCTTGTGACAGATCTTAGAAGCAGTCAGTGCAGGCCCTTGGAGTTGAGCATAGTTCTGCCATTTGCATCAGAGTATTATACACCATAAAACAACTCCTGGCATGCTGGGCTCTTGTGCTCTGGTAGAGACAGACAGAGAGTACTTGACCTTCATCATAGATATTAAACTACCAGGTGTCTGTACCTGCTCATCATGAGTACGCTCATGCCAGATCCATCAAGTCACAGAAATGCGTGGGCCCAGCAATTTTGTTTTGCAAGAAAATGTAGTTTTGGGCCTCCCTGGTGGTGCAGCGGGTTGAGCTCAGCACTATGAATCTATCCAGAGCCTCTGCAGCACGAGTTTGATCCCTGGGCAGGGAGCTTCCCACATGACGCAGCAGACCTCTCCTGCCTCGCCCACTGCTCCCCTCAGCAGTGTACTTCAGTGGATCTGCCTGTTCTGCTCCCCACTCTGTCTCTGGTGAGTCCTCTTGCCAACCCACACCTTTGGCCTACACCCCAGATTGTATGCATAAATAAATAAATCTTTAAAAAAAAAGTGGTCTGTCTAAGCATGAGCCAGACTACAGGGGGCAACAAGTAGCGTGGGCAAGTAACCTCATTTTCACGGTACCCACTATTGTTATCCCTTTGTTCATGTCTATGGTCATTTGGGGGAATCTTATATAACCAACTGAAGAAAGTCCAATAAAGGTCTATGAAAATGCTGACTCAGTATGTGAGTATAAGTCATGAATGGACAGTGATGACACTATAGCATCAATCAAAGGGGGCCATGAGAGACAGCAGTGAAAAGAAATTTCTTCCAATGAACACAGATAAAAGCAATTATTTTCATTTTTTCCTTTGTGTGGAAAAGAAGTGACTTAATATTAGGATATATGTGAACTTATAAGGAATGGAGAATGCCACAAGCAGCCGAATCCAGGAAGAAAAAGAGATAGGAAGATCTGAGACAAGGACATGGATGGGAGAAGCACAGAGGTGAACACAGAGAAGCATCCCACATGGTAATGCCCATCAGAGAGCCTCCATCACGAAATTGGGGTTAAACCATGGAACAGAAAAAAAATCACTCTATTGACATGGTCACTTCAGTACTGACACATGAGACACAATAATGAAGTGGCTACATTGGAAGATAGGGACACTATGCATGGGGCCAGCAGCGCTATCTCCTGTTTACTAAGATTGATATGACTACTGCCACCAATGAGTATCCAACTTTCTGGCAGCAGAAACCAAGACTGAACTCCTGATAGGGGAAATTCCCTGAGGAAATCACCTGACCTCTTGGTTGCAAGTTGATTATATGAGGTTCCTTTCTTCCTGGAAAACCCAAAAATTCATCCTTATAGGAATATATATTCCAGATATGAGTTTGCCTTTTCTTCCTGCATGACCTCAGCATACTGATAATATAAGGGATTATGGACTGTCCTTTAATTCCCCAGTGAAATATGGTACATAACATGTCAGACAAGGAGATCTACTTAACAGCAAAGGCAAAAATGGCCTAGTCCCCTGACCATGTGATCCACTGGTAAAATCACATACTGTGCCACTCAGAGCTGATAGAAGTTTGATGGAGCATTGAAATAGTCTTATAAAGTTGCTACTAAAGTGTTAGCTTAGAGGCATTGTTCTGAGAGAGTGGGGTGCCACTTAAAGTGGCATAGTGTGTACATCAAATCAAAGGTCTTTAATGTGGCAATGCTCCCCTTAAAGGATAAATGGGTTTCAGAACCACTGCAGAGGCACGCTCCATTTACCATCACTCCTGGAAACTCACTGAGTGACTTGGAATATTCTATCCCTTAAGCTTTGGAATCCACAAGATGAGAGGTCCTGGTCCTCATAGGGAACCAGGGGCCACTGGCCACATCAAGATTTCCATTGTATTATAACTTATAAGTTGTAAGTTACACAATTTAGACAACTTGTGTTGAAAGTGGACAAGAAGAGGAGTCATTGTCTTGGCAAGGGTTATAGGCCTTGAGCATTTGGAGGAGGTGAGGTGGTTGTTATATGTGGATAAGAAGGGAGATGCATGGAACCCACATAATCCACTAGGGTGCTTCTTAGTACAATTTTAGCAATTGTGAATGTAAGTAGACAGAGACAGTAAGCCCCGTTTTGAGAAGGATATGTTTCAGAGGTGATGTTCTGGTTCATCACTCCAGCTAAGTCGTTGAGAACAGAAGAGATGGGAGTTAATCATGAATTAATACAGAATAGATGGTGAAGGAGGGAAATGACGAGGATCAATTTAATCTGTGTTAGCAACTGCACTGGAAAAGGAATAACTCTTCCCTTTATCTGGACTCCCTCTTCTAAGTTTCCCATTGGAAAACAGGAGGAGAGGCTCCCTGAATTTATATGGAGAAGTGACACCAATGGTAAATTCTGATAGAGATGCAATGTCTCTATTTCCCTCCAAGGGAGGATTTACTGTCGAACTGTGGAGCAACCTTCAGTTGTCAGGTCACCTCAGGGTCTGCCCAGGATTCTTGTTCCAGGGCTCCTGACTGAGAGGAATTTTTTGGTTGTTGGATGGGCCTACAATTTGATTTCTCTCTTTGCACAGTTCTTGTTCCTCTCCCTTCTGACAGGTGTTGTTCCTTTGTAAACATCTTGCATCTAAACTTTCAGCATTTGCCTGTGGATAACTCAATCTGTGACAGCACCTGCTTCAATTTAGAGTCATGACATAGCCTAATATAAATGATCCACTCTCTATTTTTTTCTGTCCTTTTTATTATTAATACATTTTTGAAGTGCCATTGTTGTTAGTATTTTGCAAGTATAGGATCACCCCTGTCCAATGTAGTAACCATAGTGCACCCACCCCCACCCACAGCCCTCCGCCTAGTCCATTGTGCTCTCTCCCTGTCTTGTTCTCACCCCTCCCTCCAACACCCCTCTGGATGCTCAGTTCTATGTTCAGCTTTCTAGGGTAGTTTTTAAAGTTTGTCTTTGTCTGACCCTTTGTTTGCTTTCTCTATATTCCACGTATAAGTGACATAATTTGATATTTATCTTTCTCCTTCTGATTTGTTTTGCTTAGCATGAGCCCTTGCAACTCCATCCATGTTGCTCCAAATGGCATGAGTTTATCCTTGTGATTGCTGGTAGTATTCCATTTGTATATATACCACATTTTCTTAATCCACTCATTTGTTTTGGGGTGCTTAGGTTGTTCTCTCCTTTCTAATTTTATTGTGTATGGTTGTATTTCTTTCTAATAATCAATGGGTATTTTTTTATCCTATGTTTCTTAGTTTTGTTTGGAATAATCTTAAATGGAAGGATTCATGTGCATTTTAAGTTAAGGAATAGAAGCCAATTCCGTCCAATTAAAGGAAAAGAAAAAGGAGAGGAAATTGGAAAGACTCATTCAGCCCACAGAATCCAAGAAAAAGATCAATGTGGATCCAGGGACTTTGATTCTGTGGGAGCTACAAAGTATTTAGGAGCGTTGGTTCATAGACCTATTTTTCTTCCCCAGGGACTGTCCTCAGTATACTTTCCACTACTTTGATTCTCTATTCCACATTTTACATTTACAAAAAAAGAAATGTGATCGACCAGCTGTGTCTGCTTCAAACTAGGGAATACAGAAGAAGCTGTTGGGAGTCCCATAGCTGAAAAAAGGGGAAGTCATTGAGGCAGTTATTCCAAGAAGCCTTTATTGCTTTTAGTAAAAAAATCAATGAGTGAAGTGAGTTTCAATAGCAAACTTGTTTGTCAGAATATTGCTAGCAGAGGTGAAAAAAAAAATGTAGGCAGCTAAGCTTGTGTTGTGGTATTTCTTCTCTGCTCTGCCAGTCTCTCAGTTTTCTTGGTTTTGGTGGGCTGGATCATAGTTCGCTGACATTTTGAGACCCAGAGACAATGTCTTCCCCAGTGACCTGGGGGTTACACATTGCGGGAAGCTGGGTTTTTCTTCCCCTCTGCTTGGGTAGCCAGGTTCTTCCAGGTCAGGAGACAGAGTACAGCGCTAGCCACAGATACCTCCTTCAAAGCCTCACTGCAGAATGATTCCAAGAATCCTAATCCCTTCTGTATTCAGGTAATTTTGATGGAGGTAAGCATTGTTTCCAGAGGGACCTCTGTTATTTTGAGAATAATTGCATTTCAGAAGAGAAATTTATTAACTGTATGATGTTACGAAGCCAAAACAAGGTAACCAAGATATGTTTCTCTTTGTCTTTAGTCGGTCAAAAAGTTAGATCCATGATAATTTGGAGTTTAAGTGTTGAAATTTGTTCTGTTGGGGCATCTACTAGCACTAGCACTTTCTTTTTCCATGGACTCCTTTTTGTATTGTGTTTAAATGTCCTGCTGTGTCTTTGGGATACATGTGAAAACCCAGCTGGATTCAGATCCTTCTGGAAGTACACAATGTATAAATCTTTAAACAAATAAAGACAAGCCATCTTCTTTCATCCTCTTCCAAAATATAAAATAGCCATAATGGTTTATTTCAGAGATAAGGAAACTTAAAGGTTTTGATGAAAAAGAAGAGACCAAGTTGAAGATAAGTGCTAGACCTTCCACAGAAGGAGATTAATGTCTAGAGATGGCACACAGGCTCTTGACACCAGTCTTTGTCAGAGTTGCCATTGCAACAAGAAAGATCTATCATTTCTATCTAATATAGAGGGATATCCATGTCTCTCTCTTTTTTCAAAAAAATCAGTTGAGGGCCTCCCTGGTGGCGCAGCGGTTAAGCGCTGCGCTGTGGAGCTGTCGGCAGCTGCGACGCGAGTTCGACGCCCAGCCAGGGAGAGTCCCACATGGCGTGGCAGACCTCTCCTGCCTCGCCTGCTGCTCCCCTCAGCAGTGTACCTCTGATCTGCCTGTTCTGCTACCCGCTCTGTCTCTGGCGAACCCTCTCGCCGCCCCACGCCTCTGGCCTGTACCCCAGTTTGTATGTAAAAATAAAAAATAAAATAAAATAAAATAAAATCTTTAAAAAAAATCAGTTGAGCAAAAGATCTATTAATTCATACTGTACATGCACCACATTTTATCTCATTTCAGTTCCATTTGTTTCTAAGTGTGGGACAAAAGCTATTGCTCCAGGATCTCTTTGTTCTGTCTCATGGTCTTAGAATTCACCTACGGGTTTTTTTTTTTAAGATTTATTTATTTTGCCTACAAGAGCTGGGGTGTAGGCCAGAGGTGTGGGGTGGTGAGGGGATTCATGAGAGAGAGAGAGTGGAGAGCAGAGCAGGCAGATTGAGTGAAATACACTGCTGAAGGGAGCAGTGGGTGAGGCAGGAGAGAGGTCTGCTGCGCCATGTGGGAATTTTCCTGGCCTGGGATTGAACTAGTGCTGCAGTGGCTGCGAATAACTTCAGAGTGCTGAGACTTAACCCCTTGCGCCACCAGGGAGGCCCCTCACCTGTAGTCTTGTAAGCAACCATCTTATAAGGGACAAGATGTGGAGGTCAGTGGAGAAAATTCTTAGTTCTTTGAATATGTGAGCTGAGCAACTCCAGTAACTGAGGACGGTCCTTCAAAGTCTACTGAGGGTGTAAGTTGTAGGAAGCACGAGCACACAACTTGGGGAAGAAGAGTGCACAAAGACAGCAAAAGGGATCCCAGGGCATTGGGGTGGGGGTGGGGGAACACTGACAGAGTCTATCAATATTCATCCCTTTCACTGTCTGCTCCATTCATGCATGTATTTATAAGTTTGTTCCCTCCTGCAACAAATTCTCTAAGGTGATATTTGGACACAATTTTGCGGGGCAATTTTACAAGTGGAGGTTTGTGGGTACGTTTATTTGCAGGGCTGCCATTAAAAAGCTCCACAAGTTGTGTGGCTTAAACAACAGAAATTTATTTTCTTCTAGGCTAGATGTGTGAGACTGAAGTGTTGGCAAGGTTGGTTCTCCCGAGGCTGCTCTTCTTGGTTTGCATATTGCTCCCTTCTAGCTGTGAACTCATAAAGCTTTTCCCCTGTGTTCACACTCCTGGTTTCTCTCTGTGTGTACTACTCTAGTTTTCTTATATGGATACCAGTATTGTGAATTAGGATCCACCCTCACCTAATTTTAAAGATCTAATCTCCAAAAACACTGGGCTTCCAATATGAATGGGGGAGGGAGGACACAGTTTAGCCCATGACAGCAGGACAAGCAGTTGCAGTTGATATCCCAATGGAGTTGTTCACAGTGCTTCAACTGATGTAAACCCCGCTTCGTATCTACCGCCCATTCCAGATTCCCCTCACAATGGCTAACCTTGCTATAGTCTAGTCAGCTGCTGGGTTGGCAGATTTTCATCTGAGCCTTGGTTATAATCTTGGTCAGGCTGTGTTTGCCTTTAGTTGCCTTTTCACATTTAAAACTGGGCTGAAGGTGGTGGAGAAAAAGGAACCCTCCTACACTGCTGGGGGAAATGCAAACTGGTCCAACCACTATGGAAAGCTAATGGCCTCAAATTGCTAAAACTGGAGCTTCCATATGACCCAGTAATACCACTTCTGGGAATCTACCCAAAGGACACAAAATCATTAATCCAAAAAGATACATGCACCCATATGTTTATTGCAGCATTATTCACAATAGCTAAGATATGGAAACAACCCAGATGCCCCAAAATAGACGATTTGATTAAGAAGATGTGGTACATATATACAATGGAATACTATAAAGCATTCAAAAAAGATAAACACATGCAATTCGCAGCAACATGGATGGAGCTAGAAGGGATCATGCTCAGTGAAATAAGCCAGTAAAAAAGAGAAAAATATTGACTGGTTTCACTTATAACAGGAATATATGAGAATCAAATAAGAGACATTCAGCAAGGTAGGGGGAGGGAAAGGGCTTGAAATGGGGGAGAAAAGAACACAAGGGACTATGGTGATGGTTCATGGGTGAATTGGTGGTGGGTAATATATGGGGAATACGTAATAATGTAAAATATATGAATAAAAATTAAAAAATGAAAAAAAAATGGGCTGAAAACACCAGATAGCCTTGGTGAATACCTGTATTCCAAATATATTCCTCTCTGCCCCTACTATGTAACAACAAACCTACCACTGGTCAATCATCCCTGCTGATATCATAACTTTTTTGCTTGCTGGCCACTGGCTTTATGCTAAAAAGACCAGGTCTAGTCAGAACTGGATAGAGAGTCTCTAACTCACTCCTCTGTGTAGGTGCTCCTCTCTGGGGAGGGAGGGATTCTAGACCTTTAGAACCTGCTTGTCTTCACTGTGATGTTAGCAATGATGGTAGTGAGGTCACTTCTATTTCCACCCCTTAGTTGCCAGAACATGTATTTTAAATCTTGAGGACACAGTACCATACAGGGTCAATGATCAGCTGTGGGACACATCCCGAAGAACGGGGTATCAATATAGTTGGTGTCATCTCTAGGCTAGTGCCTTAGCTACACCTGAAAATGTTTAGTAAATCAGACTGAAGACTACAGTACAGTGCAAGACCATTGCATATTGTAGGCTGTGACCATTGCTACACTCTGTTTGTTGACAAACAGGTCCCTTCCTCCAAAGCAATGTCACCAAGATCCCATTCTGGTGGTTGGACATGTGGTATCATAGTAATATTGGCTTTGGCTAGAGGGAATTCTTAATGTTGGGCAGGTAGCTTTCATTTGTTACATTGTGCCCACATTCTACTTTGGCCGTTTTGAATGCACTGGGGTAGACTCAGACTTGCTGACATTTACTGCAATGAGTCACCCTGTTCACATGGCTGTTTAGTACCCCTCCTGCCCTGGATACCCAGGGGGTATTAATGTGCAGCACAAAGAGTCACTCCCTTTCTCCCCACTCCCACATTTCCACTCACATTCCTCTTTTATCAGCATCCTTGTCTCTGATGCAATTTTGCTCATTACAAAACTCAAACAAGCTAAGATTTTCAACAGAAGGTAGTAATCTGTGTACATCCTTTCTTTCTCTCAACAAAATGGATTGCCAGATGTATTCCCAGAAGCTCTGATGACTGGGAGGACTTCTTCATCACTGTATTTCAGGTTCATGCTTGAATGAAACCATAGTGCAGCAGCAATTCTTTTTTTTTTCAGCTCATGCCAACAGATAGAGCTGATCTTTCTGTAAATTAGTCACAGGATTTTTCTGCTTCTGACAACTGGTTGTAGAGAATTCCACCAGTAGGTCAGAGGTGTAAGTGGTGAGGACATATCGGTGCAACAAGGTGCTAGTGCCGGATCATGCAGTTTAATTGTGTCTTATGGTGCTCATGACCGACCCCAGATGCGCCCCTTTCACTGTGCAGTGAGTGGGTCGCTTCTGTGACACATGACTTTATGACTTGCTTGGCTGATCACACCCAGCTCAGGAAGGGAGTTCTGGTCACATTTTTTCTTGATCGCTGATTAGAGCCCAGTTTCCATGAGAGCCCAGTAGTCTGTGCTCAAGATTCTAAGAGTTTGCACTGAAACTTTCTTATCGGAACTTTCCAGACACCCAACTAACTCAGTGTCTTTATCTACTGCAAATCCACCAGTGCCACAGGGTCTGTTGACCCTTTGCAGAGCTTGCTTTTGCTCTGGACTCCATTAAGAGTTGTCATATTTCTGAGAATACTGCTCAATGAAGTATTCATAAGTTTGAAATATGCTACCTCAGAATCTGAAGAGATGTACCCAAAACAGTGTTTCTTTTTCAGTAGGTAGAATGTATAAGACAGAGTACTTAAATTCTATCTTCTAGGAGATATTTCCTGGTATACCACAGACTACTGGCATCCCCAAACTTACCAATGTGTTAAGTTCCTGAATCTTTGTAGGACTTATCTACCACTTTCTAGTTTGTGTGTGTTTTATCAGGTCATCCAGCATATTTTCCACTTTCTGCCTAGCAGGTCCAGTTAATATGATATTGATACAGTGGGCCAGTATGCTACTCTATGAAATGTCTGGATAATAAATCTCTCTTGGTCACTAATATAAAGAGTATGGAATTTTAACAGTTCTGGGAAAAGAATAAATTTATGTTGCTGTCCACCCTAGTTGAATGTGAACTGCTCTATGCTCTCCTTCTTGACAGTCTACTGAAAGGGATGAAATTATCAGAACAAGCACAACCCATGTATGTTGATTTGTTCTAGTATTGATAATGTTTCTAGCACAACCATTTCAATTGGCCCACTTCTTAAGGTTAGTGGCAGCCTGCCCTCAACTAGCATGATCCATCTATTTACTTCAGTGGCCAAACTGTGGAATTAAGTAGGGTTACCTTGAGGTGCCGCACTACTGCAATCTTTAAAGTCTTTGAGCGAGGCGCTAACCTATGTCATTCCATTATGGAGATACTGATTTTTAAATTTACAATCTTGATGTGAGAGGGGGAGGGGCATCATCCGGAATGGCTTCTTGGCATGTCCTACTGGGAGTTATTTTTCACAGGTTTAGGAACTAATGTGAAGATTCTGCTGTATGTAAACTGTGCCCTCCCTTTGCATTGTCATGAAATTGGGATCTCAGAAAATTACCACCATGGATGGCCCCGGGGTCAGTACACAACTGATCATCTTCTTTCTATAGACTCCATTCTAATATGAGTATTTGTTATTTTTAGTTACTTTTTATTGAGGCAGCAGTGGTTGACATCATTGTTTGTGTGTTAGAAGTATTGGATCTCTCCCCTCAGGCATTGTTACCACACTGCACCGACCACCAAGACAAGCAGAGTTGACACCAGAGCCATTGTGCGCCCTCCCAACATAGCTCTTGTTCTCCCCTCCCTTCCCCATCTGGTAGCCTCAGTTCTACAGTCAGCTTTCTAGGTTGGGTTTTAGTTTGGCTTATATGACAATTTGTTTGGCTTCTGTATATTCCACATATAAGTGACACCATCTGGCATTTATCTTTCTCCTTTTGACATTTTTCTTAACATAAAACCTTGTAGCTCTATCCAAACCAATGGGAATCTTGATGGCTCTTTGGATACCTTGGTAAGAGTGAGAAAATATGCTGTATCCAACAGGATAGTTCCTATCAGGAAAAAAATGAAGTAATGGAGGAATTATTACTGCATAGATCTTCTAAGGCATTGCAGGTGAAGTGTCTTTCTATACCTGCTCATATTCCATAATGCCTGGGAACCTGTCCACTCTGCCCCGATGAGCTCAGAGCTAGAACACTGGGAATTCTGGTTTAAACACAAAATTTCCACATAATGAGCTTTGTATTTTCTTTCCTTCTGCAGCTGTCTCTCTCTCTGTCTATGGTTAATGTCAGTGTGCATGTAAAAGAAAGAGGAGAAATTAATGGACTTAGGTGGAATGTTCAAAATCTACAATTGCTAGGAATTAGATTATTCTGGATGGTGAGTTTTAGAGGGTATCTGAGAATTTACAACTGTAAACGCTCAAGCTTTAAAACAATCTAAAAACATTTTTACTGGACTCTTTCTAAATTACACTAGAAAATATTCATATGTCCCCAAGGGTCATCATCCTTCAGAGAAAACAAAGTGACTACATTCTGTTTCTTCTATAACCCATTTTTACCAGCCCTGTTTTTCGTCATATCCTTTGGGGGCTCTTTGATTTAAGGAATACTAATAAGCTTAAATTTCCAGGTTGAACCTAATCTGAATTCTCTATTTCTACCTGAGCAGTTAAAATATAAGGTAAAACTGCTTTCTCATCATCTTTCTAGACTTCTGTTTCCTTTTATTTTCCGCTTTTATAAAACTTCATTCTAAGATAGCAAGGGGCATGAGCAGATAGTGATTCTTTAAGCAGCATGTTTATGAAGAGCACAACAAAGCCTGCATTTGGAAAGATTTGGGTGGTTATTGGTCAGGGCTGTACCTTGTTCTGTGCTATTTCATCACCCATTGGGACAGAGCATAACTCAAACTCAGGGCTCAATAAGTAGACTAACTGAACTGGTGAGAGTTATAGAGATGTTACAGAGATCTTCCAGTTTAAATCCATATTTTTGCATAGAGAGAAGGATAAAAATAAGGATTATGTGAACTACCATGACTAGTTGGTGGCAGATTAGGTACCAATCTATATGCTCTGACTCTAAGCTCAGTGCTCTTTGTATTTTCTCATACTGTACTGGGTCCTAAGAGTTATGAAAAAAAAGTAATTCGCAAAATTTTTAATTAGCTAGCATGCAATATAATAAAGTTCTTTTTAAAGATTTATTTATTAATGCACACAAGCTGGGCTGTAGGCCAGAGGTGGGGGGGCAGTGGGAGGATTCACCAGAGACAAAGTGGGGAGCAGAACAGGCAGATCGACTCAAGTACACTGCTGAGGGGAGCAGCGGGTGAGGCAGGAGAGGTCTCTGGGGCCATGTGGGAAACTCCCTGGCTGGGGATAGAATTCATGCTGCAGTGGCTCTGGATAGCTTCATAGTGCTGTGCTTAACACTTTGCACTACCAGGGAGGGCCACAATATAATAAAGTTTTATTTTAATCTTCTGTGTCTAAAATTTAGGGATTTTTTAAGTTGTTGAAAATGAATTCAATATTTAAAATTATCTGTTTTCTTCTCATAAGATATTTTCTTCAGGGAAGTGTACCAGAAATACTAGTGCGATCTACCTGAAATTGCTTCCTGGTAACGTCAAATATTGCTTCTTAAGCTCTGCAAGGTGGATTAATAAAACTAGAATTGCTTGACATTAACAATTTTCCGTGACCCACTTTATATAAAAGATTATGTTTGAGGGTGAAGAAAGAACCAGACAGATATCTAAATAAAGAAATGTCTGTTCATGAAAAAAGGTGATTCTTCATTTTAAAATACACTAAGGGAATTGTAAAATAAAATGAAAGGAGGTGTAGTATTCTAAAGAAAGATAGAGAGAACTGAAGTCACTTGAAAGACATATCATACTTTTTAACATCCTTGCTTCTGTGTGGTGGAGGGAGTAACTTGAAATCATGGCCCAGGAATACTATCATTGAGGAAATGTCATCTTTATTCCAGACAGAGCAAGAGCAATGATGATGTGTACAGCGTTTGTGTCAGTATGACTGAATGAGATTCTATTTTCAGAAAACTTCTTTAAAAATATTAATAGACCTCCCTGGTGGCGCAGCGGTTAAGCTCTGCACTGTGGAGCTGTTGGCAGCTGCAACACCAGTTCGATGCCCGGCTGGGGAGATTCCCACATGGCGCCACAGCCCTCTCCTGCCTGGCCCGCTGCTCCCCTCAGCAGTGTATTTCTGTCCATCTGCCTGTGCTGCTCCCCACTCTGTCTCTGGTGAACCCTCTCACCGCCCCATGCCTCTGGCCTTGTATGCATAAGTAAATAAATATTTAAAAATAAAAATGTTAATAATCTTGCAAAGAATATGTTGAATCTGACCAAAGAAATATGTGTCACCACTGAAAACTTAAATTTGGGGATTGAGACAAAAATAGTTCAAGATGCTAGCCAGAAAAGTCATGATGACTGCTGAGACATGGGCTTTCCAGCATGTCCTGATTATACTCGGTATAATATATTCCTTTTGTATCTTTACAGTGGATATTTACTGACAACAAATCACCAACTTGGATTCAGATCCAAAAATGAAAATGAAAGTAATTGTAAAGATTACTTTTTTCCCAAGGAATGTAATCATTCTATGTATGAACCAAGTGTATAATAATGCTAGTTCTTATTTTCTTCTGATTTGTGACTTTTTTAAACTTGTGGATTGGACTGAAAAATAACAACTTCATATATCTACTCAAGAATAATTTCGAATGATTCCTGTTCATCAGTGGCTAAGGATGGAATGTCTCTTTTTATTGTTTCTTCCAAATTTTGACAACAAATCGGGTAGAAATGGTTTTAGGTTCTTAGTTTAACACTCTGGAATATGCAAAGTGGGCTATTTTCAGATGCAATTATTACTTTATCAAATTTATAACATATTTCATATATGAAGGATGAAATGATCTGACTTTTATTTTACAGAAAAATTCTCTCTGTTCACTATTTGTGACATTGCTCCCATAAAGTTTACTTGAAAAGACTATATTGGTTGGTGTAAGATACAAGAGAAATGAAAGTCATTGTTTCCTGTGTGAGAAATGAAATGCTGTTTTATAAAGATAGAAAGCTTTCTTGGAAGTCAATATTTTCCTATTTGATGGAATGACTTGAAAAAGTTCATGGATTTGTAAAAGGGCAAGAACACATCTCAAAGCTTAGGTGGGATTGTAATAAGTTTATCTTTGAAGGTAGACGTTACTGGAGAAGTCATCTAATCCTGAACTGTTGTTCTTAAGGGTACTTTTTTATTACTTTTTCAATTTTAACACTCACAAGTGGACTTTGAAGCTTTTTCATCCTGTGTCAATCTCTGGGGTTTGTATCAGTCTAAAATTTTGTCCATTTCTTCTAGTTTGTTTGCATAGAGACTTTTGCAGTAGATTCTCATGATCTTACGCATCACATTTCCACAGTATCTGTTGTAATTTCACCTCTTTCATTTTCATCTCCATTAATTTGGGTTTTCACTCTTCATAAGTCTAGCAAATGGATTGTTAATATTGTTTGCTCTTTAAAAGAATTAACTCTTTGTTTCACTGGTATTTTGGACTATATCTTTCTATTTCATCTATGCTCAAATATTTATTATTTCTTTCTTTCTACTTTTTTGCTGTTATTATTCTCTTTATTGGTCCTTCAGTTGCTTGTTATTGAGGTTTTTATTTTCTTTTTGTTTTAATGTGGGACTATATTATTATAAACTTGCCATGTAGTACTGCTTTCAGAGTTTCCAGTTGGGTCTGATGTTTGTATCTCCATTTTCATTAGTCTGTAGATATTCTCTGGTCTCTTCTTTGATTTCTTCATTGACACAGGAATTGTTTAGAAGCATTTAATTAGTCTCTACATGTTTTGACTTATTCCAGAATTCCTTTTGTGGTTAATTTCTAGCTTTATAGCATCATGGTTGGTGAAGATGCTTGATATCATTTCTATTTTTGTATATTCTTTGAGATATGTTTTATGTCCTAGTATATAATCTATTCTAAAGTATGATCCGTGTGCACTAGTGAAAAGTGCATTTATTTCTTTTGAGTTGGAAAGTTCTATAAATCTCCAATAAATCCATCTGTTCTAAAACTTCATTTAAGGCCATTGTTAATTTAAGGCATTTGTTAATTTTCCCTTTGGATAATCTATCCCTTCATGTAAGTGATATGATGAGTTCTCAAAAAAATGATTGTATTTTTGACAATATGTTGTTTTAGGTCTATTGATAGTTAATTTATGTAACTTGGTGACCTTGTATTAGGTACATAAATATTAATAACAGATATATCCTTTTGGTGACTTGTTCCCTTGATCATTATATAGTAACCTCCTTTGTCTCTAATTATTATTTTTAGTTGAAAGTCTAGTTTATACAAATTAAGAATAGCAGTTCCTCCTTTTCTTTTTGAATTATTAGAATGTATAACCTTGCTCCAATCAGTTATTTAATTTTTTTTTGTCTTTTAGTTTTGCAAGCAAAGTACCAATGGTTTAAACATTTTTACCCACGTTGTTAGTTTATCTTTTAGTTGGTGAACTCAGACCTTTCACATTTAGGAAGATTTTTTTTAATAGGCAAGATAGAAAGGCAAGAAATTGTCAAAATGTCAAAAATATCATACTTAATATTTTCATACAGACATTATTTAGAACAGGCTGCTGCATAAATAGATTCAGAAGATACAAGAATAAAAAAGGTTGCTGGAGTGTAACACTGGGATGTGGGTGGGGAGATTGAAAAATAAAACTTTCTATTGAATTATTCTTTTATTTAAGTAACTTTGGTTTACAGCATTGCATGATTCATAGATACAGATTCCACTTCTTCAGATATATTACTGCATCAAACCCATCAACAAACACCCATAATAGTCCAGCATAGTCTACTGCACTCATTCACCACTTTGACAACAACACTTGTTCCACTCTGGAGGCCTTAATTTTACAATCAGATTGTTGGACTTTGTTTGCTTCAGTTTCATTTGTTCCTTTGTTTTATTTCTCAATAGTCCACACATCAGTGAAATCTTCCAGTATTTGTATTTCATCTCCTGACTTATTTTACTTAGCATAATCCCTTCATGTTGTCACAAATGGGAAGATTTTATCTTCTTAAATAATTTTTGAATACATACCACATCTTCTTAATCCACTCATTTGTTCTTGGACAGTTAGGTTGTTTCCTAAACTTGGCGATTGTAAAGAGTGCTGCACTGAACTTAGAATTATATATATACACATAATTGCTATATATATAACTATATATATAACTATATATATAAACTATATATATAACTATATAACTATATAACTATAACTATAACTATATACATATAATGTTTTATGGGTAGATTCCTAGGAGTGGAGTAGCTGGGTCATATGGCAGATCCATTTCTATGTGTGTGTGTGTGTATATATATATATATATATATATAGATAGATAGATAGATAGATAGATACACACATACATATTCATATATATATATATATATATATATATATATATATGAATTAGTGTTTTTGCATTCTTTCAATGGAAACCTAGGAGTGGGACTGCTAAATCACATATTAAATCTCTCTTTTTAATATTTTTAGACACTTCAACCAGAAAGAAATTGTTGGCAAGGATGTAGAGAGAAATGCTGGTGGAAATATAAACTAGTTTAGCCCCTATGGAAGGCTGCGTGGAAGTTCCTCAGCCCACTAGAAATGGATCTGCCATATGACCTAGCTACTCCACTCCTAGGAATCTACCCAAAAAAAATAAAAACACTAATTTGAAAGGAAATCTGCAACCCTATGTTTATTACATCATTTGTTACAATAAAAAAGATATGGAAACAATATAAATGCCCCCAAAGAGATGAGTGGATCAAGAAGATGTGGTACATATATACAATGAAATACCAAGTGATCAAAAAAGATAAACTCATGCCATTTGTGGCAATGTGGATGGACCTGGAAGGGTTGGTGCTAAACAAAATAACTTAGAAGGAAAAAGATAAATATCATACGGTTTTGCTTATATGTATAATGTAGAAAAAACAAAAAAAGGGTCAGACAAAGACAAACCTTGAAAGCTGATCATAGATATGAAGCATCCAAGAGGGGAAAGGGAGAGTTGGGAGGGGTGTAAATGGGTGGGAGGGGAAGAGCACAAGGTAATATGGTGATGGACTATGGGTGCTTTGGTGGTGGAAGAACTGTGGAGACCACATCTGAGGGGAGAAATCATCTATTCAAAAATTAACAACAATAAGAAAAATACTATATTTAAAAATTAAAATGAAAACAACAACAACTACATTTTTAGAAGGCTCCATATTGTTTTTGATAGAGGCTGATTAGTCCACATTCACACCAAAATACAGTGTATGAGGGTTCCCTTTTATCCATATCCTTGCCACAACCTGCTGTTTCTAGTCTTTTTGATATGGGTCTTTCTAATAGATGTGAGGTAGTATCTCACTGTACTTTTGATTTGCATTTCCCAGATGATAAATGATAGCATTTTTGATGTGCAGTTGACTATTAGTATTTCTTCTTTGAAGCTTTTCTAGCCAAATTTGTGATTGGGTTATTTGTTTTCTTTTTGTTGATTTGTATGAGTTCTTTGTAGATCTTGGATATTAGCCCCTTGTAGAGTGTATCCTGTGCAAATATTTTCTCAGTCAGTAAGGTGTCTTCACTTTAATGATAGTTTCTTTTGCTGTGCAGAAGCTTTTTAGTTTTGTTTATATTTGCTTGTTTACCATTGCCTTTGTAGTGAAGTTGCCAAAAACATCCTTGAATTTAATTTTGCAAAGTGTTCTGCCTATGTTTTCTCCTTTATATAAAAATAGTTAAATAATTTTAAGTTAATTTTTGTGAATAGTGTGACAGAGTGTCCTAGTTTCATCATCTTGCACAAGGCTGTCTGGTTTTGCCAACACCATTTGTTGAAGGGACTTTCCTTTTACTATATTATACTCTTTGGCCCTTTGTTGTAAATTAATTATTCATATAAATGTGGATTTATTTCTGGTCTCTCAATTCTATTCCATTGGTCTGTGTGTCTACTTTTATTTCAATACCATAATTCTTGGATTAATATATCTTTGTAGTGTTGTTTGAAGTCTGGGGCTGTAATGCCTCTGGACTTCTTTTTCTTTGAGAGCATTGCTTTGGTTCTCCAGAGAGTTTTATGACCCTCATTAAATTTCTTAATGTTGTTTTATTTCATTAAATTTTGCCATAGAGATTTTGATAGGCATTGCATTGACTATATAATAATTTGAGTTAGATGGCCATTTTAACATTGTTAATTCTTCCAGTCTGTGAGCAGTGAATATCTTTCCATCTTTGTGCCCTTTGTTTCTTTTAACAATACCTAATGGTTTTTTGTTGTACAAGTTTTTCTCCTCCTTTGCTAATTTTGTTTTAGGTATATCAAACTTTTTGATGTGATTGATAATGTGATTGTTGTCTTTAATTTTCTGTTTTTTAGTTTGATATTTGTGTATGGGGATGTAATAGTTATTTTGTTTTTGTACTGATTTATTGTTTTTATTTTTTATTTATTTATTTATTTTATTGTTATTTATGTCTTTTACATTTTGTATTCCCCTTGGGCAGCCACCACCAATTCACCCATGATCCATCTCCATGGTCCCCTGTATTCTCCTCTCTTCCATTTTGTGCCCTTATCCTCTTCCCACCCCAACCCCCCCGCATTGAGTGTCTCTCTCCCACCCGGCCTCCCTATAGTCCTATTATAAGTGAAACCATTCAATATTTTTCTTTTTCTCTCTGGCTTATTTCACTGAGTATGATTCCCTCTAATTCCATCCATGTCATTGCGAATTGCATGTGTTTATCTTCTTTGAATGCTGAATAATATTCCATTGTGTATATGTACCACATCTTTTTGATCCAATCATCTATTTTTGGACATCTGGGTTGCTTCCATACCTTTGCTATTGTGAATAGTGCCGCAATGAACATACGGGTGCATGTATCCTTTCGGATTAGTGTTTTTGTGTCCTTTGGGTAAATTCCCAATAGTGGTATTGCTGGGTCGTATGGGAGCTCCATGTTTAGCAGTTTGAGGAATCTCCATACAGCTTTCCATAGTGGTTGGACCAGTTCACATCCCCACCAGCAGTGTAGAAGAGTTCCTTTGTCTCCACATCCTTTCCAGCATTTGTTGTTGCCTGTACTTTTAATGTGTGCCATCCTCTCAGGTGTGAGGTGGTATCTCATAGTGGTTTTGATTTGCATTTCCTTGATTATAAGTGATGTTGAGCATTTTTTCATGTATCTGTTGGCCATTTGCTTTTCTTCTTTGGAGAAGTGCCATTTGAGCTCTTCTGCCCATTTTTTGACTGGGTTATTGGCTTTGTTTTTGTTGAGTTGTGTGAGTTCCTTGTAAATTTTTGCTATCAGTCCTTTATCAGATGTATTGTGTGCAAAAATCTTTTCCCAGTTGGTAGGGTGTCTGTTAGTTTTGGTTAATGTCTCTTTTGCTGTACAGAAGCTTTTTATTTTGATGTAATCCCATCTGTTTATCTTGTCGTTCACTTTCTTTGCTTTGAGGGATGTGTCTTTAAAGATTTTGCTGAGATGAATGTCGTGTAGAGATTTGCCTATATTTTCTTCTATACATTTTATGGTTTCAGGTCTTACATCCAGGTCTTTTATCTATTTTGAGTTGACTTTTGTGCAGGGTGTGAGGTAGTAGTCTAGCTTCATTTTTTTTGCATTTGGCTGTCCAGTTTTCCCAGCACCATTTATTGAATAGACTGTCCTTGTTCCACTGCATTTTCTTTGCTCCTTTGCCAAAGATTAGTTCTTCATAGATATGTGGCTTTAATTCTGGGTATTCTGTTGGGTTCCATTGGTCTTTCTGTCTGTTTTTGTTCCAGTACCATGCTGTCTTAATTATTATGGCTCTGTAGTATAATTTGAAATCAGGGAGTGAAATTCCTC
>PVIJ01012462.1:0-49529 GCA_004024925.1 Scalopus aquaticus
GGAGGGAGGGAAGGAAAATCGCACAAAATGGAATAGAAAAGAACACAAGGGACCATGGAGATGGATCACGGGTGAATTGGTGGTGGGCTACCCAAGGGGAATACAAAATGTAAAAGACATAAATAACAATAAAATATATATTTAAAAAATATATCTCCTCCTTGTGCCCTGGGTAAGCAACCATGCTATGGCAATGTCTCACCTCCTTGCCTTTGATTATACCATTCCCCCTGCTGGGATAGCATTTGCTGCTTATGTAGCGGAAGCACAAACTGATCTGTAACGTTAAGAACTTCAAATACCTTGTCAAAGAAAACGTCCCTGACTCATCCTCCATATAATCAGTCATTTCTACCCTTGTGACATTTCTATTTCTAGTACAAAGTTTCATTGTATAGCAATTATTAGCCATTGTTATAGATACATGAATTATAAATATAGCAATCATAGGTATTACATATTATGTGTATGTGTGTGTGTGTATATAATTTTCTAAAATTGAATGTTTATTAACTTATCTGGCCATAGGTTCCTTGGGAGCTGGCACTGCCAGTAATATGATGAAGATGACTTCTATGAGCTCAGGAGAATGAAATCTTACATATACAGAAATTTGTGATATGTTAAACCTTTAGTAGCTAGAAATCATCTATGGTAGGAGTTATTTACACCACATAAATCAATAAACACTACAAACTGGACTTATTTTTTCATTTTCAACAATCAATAATTTTATCTCCTGGGTCTTGCTCATTACAATAAACAGAAATATGTTTGCAGGATAAATCAAGCAAATGATATTAGAATAAAATTTAAAGCAGCAATTTCAGTTTCAGTGATTTGAATAAAATAATAGTTAAAGATGAGAAGGACTTAAGTAGAGAAACATCTCTCAGCATTTTGAATTCTGTGAAAGGAATTATGATTATCAGAGAGGAGATAGAGTGACAATTATAAAAGACATTGTGATAATCAAAAGACACTTTAATAATCAGTTTTCATGTAATAAAAATATATATAGTAACTCTTCCCACGCAGAATTTTGCAAGAAAAATATTCATAAAACCAGTTTATAAACTATGTACTATATAAATTACAGTTCCCATTATTATTGAATTAAAAGCAGGAATGCAAGCTATATAGAATATATTCAGATGTTCATTTCCTCAGGGGCAAAGGGAACATATTCTATAAGGATGGATAAATTGTATTTTTATATGACCACATTCTCATCTTTTTTTTTAATTATTCATAATATTAAAAGGATAAGGAGGAAACAAACAAGTCATGTTCAAGTCATGTAAGTTTATGCTCTGTTAAAAACTACCCTGAGCTAGAAATGACTGTGTCTCTTTCTGCTCCAACTCTTCATTGGACTTGCCATAGGGTTTTGCACGCTACAAATCATGAGCCTTGTAAATATATTACCCATAGACATCTCTGAAGAAATGTCAGTCTGTTCTGCTATAATAAAGATACCATAGACCGGGGGACGGGGGAGCTTAAACAACAAATATGTGTATCTTCCAATTATGGGAAGTACATTACAAGGTACTGTCATATTCAGTGTCTCATCAAGACCCACTGCAGGCTCCAAGGTGGCTGGTTGTATGTCACTGTGTTTTCAAATGGAATAAGGGGGATGGGAGCTCTCTGGGTTGTCTTTACAAGAGCACTAATTCCATTACCCTCATGACCTTGTCATCTTTTCATAGCCCCACCTTGGAAAATAAGTTTTAACATATGAATTTGGGAGGATATGATCATTCACTTTATAGCAGTTTATTATATTCTTTTACTTTATCATGTATTGTATTTGGATATATTACACCTAATAAATTATATTTCATCTAGAGAAAGCTTTGGAAAGTTGGCAGTTGTCCTATTTCAATCTCTAGCATTAAGCCGCTTGTTATAATCATCAACAGCAAGTAAAGTTTGATAAGATACACTTGACTGGGAAGAAGCAACCATTTGAGAAATGCTGAGTGCCTTGTGCTAAAATTTTTTATGACTTAGCTTAAGAAATAAAAGTAAACTATTTAAATCCTCATCTCAAAGTTGCTACCAGTAATAAATATGAGGCAAAAAGCAGTAAATATTTAAACGATTACTTTATATCTCTTAAATGCCGTATAATATCCTGGCTATATGATAATGACATCATTAAACAGAAATGCTTTGATCTGCAGTGCCAAGGTGCTTTATAATAACTTCTGTCAAGTGAAATACCCAGAGTTCTCTGCCCTTTATATAGATTCATGCACACCTACACTTGGTGAAGAGTTCAAGTTCTGCCAAAATAAATGTTTGGTAGTGGTAAAACATGGACTTTAGGGTCAATAATGTGAAAATCTGAATTGACGTTTTCTGTATTTTATTAAAGTTTTTTTAGATTTCAGTTTTAATGCCTTTAAAGTGGAAACAATAGTATTTATCCTGAACATATCTGAGAGTAAGATAGCTAAATAAATCAAGTATATTACTTCAAGCACAGTCTGATTTCACTTATATGTATACAGGGAAAACAAGTAAACTCAATAAAAAAAATAAACTTGTAAAATAAGACCAATTAGCAGTTAGCAGAAGGGAAGAAGGTGAGAAAATTGGGAAGAGTGGTACAATTCTTTGATGAAGGGTAGATTTGGATTTTTAGCAGTGAATTTAATGTGGTATATACAGATGCTGATTCTCAGTGATAAACACCTAAAACTTATATGTTATAATGAATGCTAATTTAATTTTAAAAATAAAGCAGGGATCTGTTTGTAATAATAGATTAGTTCTCACCCTCTGGGTTAAGAAGATCATAGTTGAATTTCAAAATACAAGATGCAAAAATGTAGTTATATGCAAAAATTCAGGTTATGCAAATGCCATTGGTCATCGTTGAGAATTTCATATAACATGATTTGATCATATAAATGATATTTTTAAATATTTATTAAGTCATATAGTATTAGTTACAGTTGGTAAATCTATGATAACAACCCCAAGTTTTGGTGCTTTAAAGAGATAAATGTTTATTTTCTATCCATATTACTCATTTAAGTTGTAAAGGAACAAGGTAGTTTCTATTCCTTGAAATTATTTAAGATTTCAGGTTTATTCCTTTTAATGCATTTGTTAGACCCTAGAATATTGGTTTATTAACTGGACTTGCATTAATCAAAAAGGTAGATGATAAATGAAGAGCTCATGGAAGATATAGAAAGACATAGGAGAGTGCGTGAGCCGTGTATGGTAATGGCTTATGCCGCTTTCACGGAAACTCTATCAGTCCAAATTTAATCACGTGACAGCACATAATACCAAAATTGCCTGGAACATAACTCCACCTACAATGTATACTCAAGAAGGTAAAATACAAATGCGGGGCTATTAATACTCTACCATAGGGTTCTAGCATTAAAATAAATTGTGAATTTGATTGAGTGGCAATGCACAATTTAATAATGTCACAAGTACATGATATTTATACGTAAGTATAGTGTATATATGGACAACTAATTTACAAAAAAATTCAAGAGCTTGGAATCGAAAAGGGAATGTCTCTTCAATAAATGGTTCTGGGCCACATGTAGAAAAGTGAAGCTAGGTCACTATCTTACAGCACACACTAAAACAAATTCAAAATAAAGACCTGAATATAAGACCTGTCTCCAGGAAACACATAGAAGAAAACAGGTAGTAATTTCTTTGACATCAGGGTTTGTGAAGTCTTTGTGGATCCCTTGCCAACAGCAAGAGAAGATAAAAACAAAAGTATAAATGAATGGGACTATATCAAACTAAAAAGCTTCTGCACAGTGAAAGAGACCATTGTTAAAATGAAAAGGCTACCTACTGATAGAAGTAGATATTTGCAAACCATTTGCCATCAAGGGGTTAATATCCAAAATAAATAATAACACATGCAATTAAGCAACAGAACACACAACTTGATTAAGATAAAAAATGGGCATCTGTTGGCAGGCACTTATGTTGTTTCTATGTTTTGGCTATTGTGAATATCCAGCTGACTGATCAGTGGATAAAGAGGGTGTGGAACACAATCGAATGTTATTCAGAATTTTTCAAAAAATGATACAATATTTCCATTTGTTACAACATGGATGGAACTTGAGTGTACTATGCTAAGTGAAATAAATCAGATTGAGAAAAACAAATACCAGATGATTTCATATGCTTGTGGAAAATAAATTAAAGTAAACAAAACAGAAACAGAAAGAGAAACAAAACCTTACCTCTTACCATAGAGTGGCAGTTACAAGAGAGATTGGGGTGGACTGAGTAGTTGATACTGAACAGTTGGTGGTGGGTGTGGTGAGATCCATGCAGCTGCTGAAGCGAGAAAATACACTACTGGAAATTGTATGGTGTTGTAAACTAATGTTAACTCAATAAAAGGTAAAATGAAAGCATGAATAATCTATTCTTACTTTTCTTAGACATGTCACTGTAATAATTACCACTTTTTAAATTATCTGGCAGAGAGCAACCATCAGAGTCCACATATGTGCCTGGACTCTCTCTTTGATCCAAAGAAGTTGGTACCTCAGGACTTGTAACATCCAGTGTTACAAAGCTCAGATTTCCTTTATTATAACCGGGTTAATGGTCTTCTAAACATTGTATACCCTGTGGAATTTGTAGACAAGAGAAAATATGTGACTTTCTCTCCTGCATGTGGATATGGAAACTAAATGGCTTTCATGTAAATGAGGGAATCTTTATTTCATAAAGATTAAACTCTATAGTCACAAAAAAACCATTTGGGAAACCAGACTCTTCTGAGGATTGCTATATATATTTAAGTATAAATACAGATATAGATATATATTCTAGAATGACTTTTAGTGTTAACAGAGAACCTACTCTCTAAGAGCTGGCCAAGGTCCTGAACGGTTTATGATTCGCATTATCTCTAGGGCATCAGAGGACAATTTTTCAGAGCACCTATTGCCTTTAGAGCTTAGGATTCTTGAACTCATGAAGGGATCCTTTGAAAAGCATTGCTAGTTATGACTACTCTAGAGGATTAAACTCTTTCACAAGGACTAGTTTCTTTTATTTATTTATTTAAATTTATTGTTTTAGTCTGTATATTTTTACATTGTTCATTTTTGCACAATATTTAATTTCTCCTCTTAGGTGTTGTCCCCACCAAGAGACCTGTGAAGCATCGCCATAGATTCTTGTGCTCTTCCCTTCATTTTGACCCCTTCCTCTCCCCCTCCCCTGATGAATGTCTCCAATTTATAGTTTGCTAGTTTTGAATTTTCTTTCCCTGATCCCTTGTATCATTTCCCTAGGTTCCTCCTATAAATGAAACCATCTGATATTTTTTCTTTTTCCTTCTGACTTATTTCACTGAGCATAATCCCTTCCAGTTCCATCCATGTTGCTGTGAATGGCATGGTTTATCATTTTTGATTGTTGAGTAGTATCCATTTTGCATATGTACCACCTCTTCTGGATCTAAGGACTAGTTTCTGTTAATTATGGATCTCCAAATACTTAAATGTTGTTGAATGAATTAAAAATGTTAAAAATGTAAGTGATTTTCCATGGAATGTGTAATTTATTATTTCATTTTTTATGCATTTATTTATTTTGTGCAAAGGATATATCCACTCTCTGTATATTTGTATAGGCTGTATCACTTTCCTATTAAGATAATATATGTTTTTACAAGGTACATTCAAGTTTGTATGATAGTTTTTATTCTGTAATTCCCATTCACAACTGTATCACCCCATTTTATCCTTAGAACAACCCTCTAAAAGTAGTCCAAAGCAGATGTTGTTTTACTTAGCTGAGAAAATTAAAAGAATTAAAATTACCCAAAGTTATTAAGTTTTTCAGTCAGCTCCTGAAGCAGACCCTCCATCTAGTAAATTACAATTGTGTGTTTGTGTGTGTGTGTGTGTGTGTTTGACATTATTCATTGAGTCTTCATACTGATTGAGAATTTCTGATATTCTATTTTCACTTTTGTATTGTAGATTAGGAGAGATGCAAGTAAAGCTAGTTGCTTAAGTTTACACAGTTAAGAAATGACTAACTTACTTTCAATGAGGAGGTCTGAGGGGAAATATAAATAAATATATAACATGCATCACTCCCATCTTGCGTTGATTTCAAGTATAAAAGCAATTATGGGAAGCAGTGTTTCCAGTCACTTGTTAACTGAGCCAGAAATTATAAAATTATAATGGCATATATATATAATATTTATATTGCATTTTTAAACCCTTGGCACAATTCTTATATTTACATTTGACTTTTGCAAAACAGTCAATCTGACAGAGAAAATTCTGCATAATTACAGTGTGGCGTTTATAGAATCTGAAGGTACCCATGTGAGTAGGGGAGGAAAAAAAGAGTTATGCTGAGTGCTTCTTAGGGGACATTGAAATAAAATGGTCAATTGAGCATAGTTGTTATCAAGGCCAGTTTAACTTTTCTTTTCATTTTATTGTCACATTTACAGATTTAGAGCATTTAGAGACATGGTAAACAGATTATGCAAAAATAAGTAATTAAGTGAGTAATGACAATAGTGGCAGTTTATGTTAACTACATCCTTAAAATAAATGTTACCATATCCCAGCTTTTTTTGAGAATAATTTCAGTGATTTCAAATGAATTTGTTTCAGTAATTTCACACAATGCACCCCCACATAGTAGAGTAGAAAAAACACAGAGTGAGGACCAGTGTCTCTCAATTGGGAAATAATTCTCAGCTTTCTGGTAGCAAAAAGAAAGAGCTTGTGTAGTTCTCACCTTTTATTTCTACCATTCAGTGTCTATATAATAATGATCAAATGAGATGGCACTGATAAAACCTGTTAATCCAAATTCATAAGCCATTTCCTTTATAAGGAAAATTAAATTACATATTGGAAACAAAGATAATCTATGAGCAAAACTATTAAAATCACAAGTAGTTTAAGAATTTAGAGAAATTTAATGATATAATATAAAAAAAACAAACTGAAGCATATAAAAGTAGACAATATTTGAAAAGACCCTTAACTCAGCTGTTGGAAGCATAAAATTACAAGGAAGTAAAAATGGTAAAAACAGAGCTAATTGAAAAAGAGGAGGTGCTTAAAGAGAAGTAAACAATAAACAATAATAAAGTATAAAAAAGAACAAAAATAAGCATTAAAGAACTAAAATACACACACAAAGAACTCATAGTTTAAAAAAGCACAGTTGTTTTTATATTTTCATCTATTCAACAAATACTGATAATGAATAGATATGACAAGAGCAAATCAAAACAACTTATCTGCTCTCATGGGACTTACTTTATAGAGACAGAAAATAGATATTAAATAACTAAGCAGATAAACATAAAATACATACATTTGGCATTTCTGTTGTGCCGTTCCCCACTCCCCGACCCCATCCCTTACTTCAGTCATTGTTGGACCAGTTATGTGAAGATTTCTACCTGTCACATTCAGGTGCAACTTGACAGTTTCACACTTGAACATGCACAACCCCTGTACAGGGCTGCTGATGCGTGTGGAGCCATTCCAGCCCGGTGGTGGAAATTCTGAGTTACATTATACAAGAGTACACAGAAGGTTATTGGGATCAAGATCCTTTTACAGAGATGACCGAACGGAGAAAGCATTACTTTGACTTTCTTTCTGCTCTTTTTTTAACATTCCTGTCATTCACTTTATAGATAAGAATCATCTGGGTTCAAAGTGATTATTTGATTTTTCTCAAGATTGCCCTCTTTATAAGAAATGATACCTGTTTAAATGCCTTTTTTCTTCAGAACTTAAGCCACTTGCTTTGTTTTACCTTTTCTTAAAATTGCTTTCTCTTCTCCTCCCAACCCCCCCAGTACCCCATTCAACGTGAATATTAGCTATAGAAATTACTTATTTTGATCTTCTCAAGTTTGCTCATGTGGAAAAATATTCCAATGTGTGCAAGATTGATCCAAAGGAACTAATCCCTTTTGGTAGAATTCTAGACATCTCCATTCCTGAAATTAGTCAGGTTTTTCTGTCCCCAAATCCATGATCATTGTATGTAGGTGTGACCACTCAGGCACTCCCTCACAGATGCCTGTAAAACCTCCATGGTAATAAAAATTAAGAAAAATTTTCACTCCCATTTTGGGTTTGTTTCAAGTACATCAATAGAACAACTTATAGAACTCTCATATTTTAGAGGAAATTGTGAAAAACAGTGTTTCTAGACATTTGCTAGCTGAGCCAGAAATTATAATGGCATGCCAAATTAGACTGAGCTGTAAAGGGAAGATATTCACATTACTCTTCTCTGCCCTTGCAATATGCATAAGAATGAAAAGCCAACATTTTTTTTTCTGCCTTACTAAAAACTTTTCAAGAATTTGCCACTCCAGAATTTATTTTTACTTCATTTATTTCCTTGTACCCAATTACCTTGCAGCTGCAATAACTTGGTGACCCTCTAGGGGAGGTGGGGTTGACTTCTTTTCTAGTAGAGTAGGATGATTAGAGAAAGGATGATTCAAATGACTGAGGGAAATACCACAACTGGACACCTCACACCTACCTCATCCTTTTTTTTAATTTATTTATTTTTATGTATTTATATATTTATTTATTCTAAATATATATATATATATATATTTATTGTTATTTATATCTTTTACATTTTGTATTCCCCTTGGGTAACCCACCACCAATTCACCCGTGATCCATCTCTGTGGTCCTTGTGTCCTTTTCTACTCCATTTTGTGCCCTTATCCTTCCCCCCACCCCAGCTGAGTGTCTTTCTCCTATCTTAGACCTATGTGTTATGCAAAGTTTATAAAGATATTGAAGTCCGTAGAGTTCATAGAGCATGTGCTGCTCATTTGGCAGAAGTGATATAACTGGGGCATGTTTTGTTGTTTTCTTCCTGAAGTTTCCTTTACCAAGTTGCTGCCTGGTTGGAGGTGAGAAACAGCTGTCTTTCACTCTAAGGTGTCCTTTTGCCTGCTGTTATGTAAGTTGTTTCTGGCAGGTCTACCCTTGACAGAGTCCTACTATTTCTGGCTCGGAGCCTGACAACCAGCATAAAATCTCTGTTCTCTGGCATGGAAATGGCCTCTTCCATGCAGAGAAAAGGACACTATCTGAGCAAGGAAAGTTAGGTACCATCTTCGAATCACACAAATTGCAGAGATGTGAGCAGCACTTTGTGTCCCAAATAAGAGCATTTACATCCCCAAATCACAACACTTGTGCTCAAAAGTATTCACTGAGAATTTAATCTAGGGACAATTTAGGGAACTGTGGGAGTTCAGCAATGAATGAAATGGAATTCCGCCTTGGAAAGATTATAGTCTAAGAAGTCAAAGAATTTGTAGGCAGGACTTGAAGTTCAGAATGCATTTTGCTTTATTAATACCACTAGGTTTGAAATCTAGTTTCTCATGTTAACTGCTTAAAAATGCCTTACATTAAAAAGAAATTAAATACAGCACTAAGGGAAGGGTTCTAAATTCCAGATTCTGGCAACAGTAATAAGGTGGCAGAAGGTAATATCATTTCCTTAACCTTGCTTATTTTCCAATAAGCAAGATTTAAAATGAGAGTTGGTCTCAGCACACAAAGTCCCCCTTTCGCTTTCCCCAACATGACATCCTTCCTTCTTTCTTATGCCAACACCCTGTGTCAAAGCACACTCCTATTTGAAGAACAAGAATGGTAGTTGCATTATACAGATTTATTGTTATTCTTTGTAGCAAAGCTTACATTCTCACAGAGCAGCTAGTCTCAGCTGAGTATTAGGAAAACAAGCCACTAAAACTAACTCACTGTATAGTGTGAGTGACTGATGGAAGATTTGTTCCTAGAGACATTCACATTTTAGATAGAAGCCATCCTTCATTCAGCTGTTTACCTCAATAATTAGCCAATTTTTATTTGACACACCATACCCCTCTGGAAGGAAAATTTTCATTTTCCTGAAAATATACCTATGCAGCATCAAGGGCAAGGGGTAGTGGTTGGAGAAACACTGCTCTATTTCAGCAATTCCTGCAGCTGGGTGATTGGGGAATAGGAGGAAGATGCCTGCAGTTGGTGATTATTTTGAAATTGAATTTAGTATGTTTTGAAAAGAATTAAAGTAATATTGAAGTCTTCAGAAAATGGGAAGAAAAACACAATTTTTATAATATGGTTTATATAAAGCAATTTTTTTTATTTTTAAAAGTCTTTGACAATATGTAAAAAATATAGTTATTTTCAGGTAGGGAAATGTCTTCTTAGGACTGCACTCCAGAACCTCCAGAGGCTTTATTACATCAAAAGTGATATTAAACCATTGTTGAACACCCATCTGATTGATGGTACTTTAGTTAGAGCAAATTGAAGTGAAACAAGCAAAAGCAGCAGAAAGAACCAAAGTAACGTAATATTTTTGCCAATATATTTTGCCACCAGGGCCAACACTGGATGGGACTCTATGGAAAGTTGGCCTCAATGGTCTCTCTATCTTTTCAGCCCCCTCAACCAGTTTAACCACACAAGACAATCCAGACAATGTAACCAGTTTACATTTGCAGCATATGCTAATAAAGTTGCCATGGCATTTACTCAATAGTGTGAGCATTTATGTGCCGGATGTGATTCTAGGAGCTGGCGGTGCATTCTACTCTTTCTCATGAGTTCACAGATAAAAGAGTGTCAGATTGTGATACACACAGTGAAATAAACGAAAATGACAGAAATGGCTGGTAAGAGTAGGGTATTATGTTTGTTTGGCTGGTGTTGGTTGGGGAACTCTAAAGAGGTGACATTTGGGACCAAGATTGAATGACAGGACCTAGTCTTGCAAATAACAGGAGAAAGAGTCTTCCTAACAGAGGTAAAAATCAAGCACAAAAGCTTGAGACAGGCATGAATTTGATCTGTTCGTGAAAGAGAAAGAATGTTAGTGTATGTGATGGTGAGTCACATAATAGAGACAGGTAAAACCTGGAGCCTAGGAGTCATATAATTTCAAATACAGTGAGAAGTTTTTGGAGACACTCTTGTTGCAAAGCAGTGACAAGAGCTCACTATTTTTGAGCATAGTAATAAATTATTACTTATGTTAAAAGTTTATATAGCAGTGGTTGCTCACATATTTTATGCATTCCTTGAAAGAATACATGCCTGAAGAAGAGGGCCATCTTATTATTCTCTAAAGAGGTGAAGGGTGAAGCCAGTGTGAACCTCAGTTTTACTCTTCAGACCACTGTCACCAAGTCTGAGCATACTTTGCATGCCTCGGCTACATTGTGCAGGAACTGCTAAGACTTCTGAGGCTGAAATCTCTCTTTTCCTACTTAGCATGCACACTGCAATTTCTCTGGAGTGTCTTGTGGGCTACCAGCTTTGCAGTGATCTTCTTTTGCAGTATTTTAATGGATTTAAGAAGAGTGTTAAATCTGCTTTGTAAAGCCTTATTCGTATCCTCAAATTATCTTAATTCATTACCTTCTTGCTATGATAGTTTAATTGAGTGTAGGATATAAAGCTAATTTATTTCACATTTTTGCTTTTAATAGTTTTCACTTTCTTTATTGAAAAAGTAATTACTGAAATCCAATACAATAACTGGAAATTACTTTTTCTAATAACACATATTATCACATCACCATCAGCAGAAAATAGTTTGAAGTACCCCCAACTTTGGGTTACTGGAAGTGGACTTAAAATTGTTAATGTGGGAACATGTCTAATTGGTTATCTCAATGATTGCTTTAATTTATTTATTTTGAAATTACACATTTGCTCATGTTTCATGAGAGAAAAGTTATATAACAAAAATATATAATCCCAACACACAAATATTAAAACTTGGTTGAAACCCTTCCATATATGTTTTCTGTGTTCATCTTAATTTGTTTTAGCATTGCATTATAAATCTATGTACGTTTTAGTTTATTAATGTTTAAGTTGTGAATATTTTTAGAAATTCTATTTTTACATTCCTATAATTATCTAAATGCATGCATATAAGCTATATTTGCACATTTGTTTTGAGTTTGTTTGTATATGAACAGTATATGAGGTTGCAAATATCCTCACCAATCCTGAATATTGTTTTTTATTGGTTAATATTATGGGTGGAGAAAAATGTATTTGCATTTTCATTTCCTTGACTTACCAATTAAGAGTTGATATTTTTCATATATATATTTTTTTGGGTTTTTTTTTTTTTTTTTTTTTTTTTTTTTTTTTTTTTTTTTTTTTTTTTTTTTTTTTTTTTTTTTTTGCATTACATCTAGCCCTTTAATTTTTTTTGTGATGGAATCTTTCCACGGGCTACTATGGATCCATGCAAACTGTATGGGTCATCTGAAAGGAAAAGGAAGTAGATTAAGTAATCACCATGGGACAGTGAGATAAAATATGGTGGTCAAATGGAGTTCACCATTATGTGTTTAGAAAATTAGCTATGGTGATGGTCACTAAAAATCAACGAGCCCACAAGATTTTACCAGGTTCTTATCTGAAAGTCCCTCAGGGATTTTCCAGAAACAGTTCTCACCAGGTTAAGACAGTAAGACATCTGGGTTAAGAGCCTTTGGATACAAATATTCTCAAATATTTGTATGAAAACTCATAAACATCCATCATTAATCCTCTACCCCAAAGTAAGAAGATAGAGAAGTCTGTGCTCTCTTCTGAAGTAGCAATGGTATATATTTTTTCCTGATTAGAACTTTATGAGCTTTATAGGGAATGACAAGGAAATTTAATGGTAATTATAACTGTTATTGAGCAGAGGAATAGATGTTGGCATGTTGGGCTTTAGTTCCATGGATTCATCCACAGATTGAGCCTTCAGTTTCTCCCACATAATCATGGCAGTAAACTAGGGTCAACAACCTAGTTATTAACTGGGTTAGTAACACAAGAGTGTAAATGATCAATTCTAGAGTTGCTGAGGACCTAGATACACAGAAGCAGTTTCTGGAATCAGCATCCTGGCGTCATCTGAGAGCTTTCCAGAAAAACAGAACCTCTGGACAAATCCCATATCAGCTGATTCAGAATCTGCAATTTAGCAAGATTCCTAGGACATTAATATGCATCTTAAAATGTAAGAACCCCTTTTTGTGGAGATAAAATTTGTCGAACTGGTGATAGATGATAGATGGAAAGTGAGACAGACCATCTGAAAGGAAACCGCCAAATTTCATTCTTCCTGATAAATATACTGATTATTAAGTAGAGATGAGAAGTTAAGTTATAATCCAAGATAGTGTGGAAAACAGCAAATGACAGTGCAATCAGACTCTACGATGCAGGACTCCAGAGCTGTATGCCAGGGTTGGGTTAGTGTGATTGATGCTTTCAGAAAATTTAAATAAATTTCTTGACATGATTAAATGAAACAACATATTTCAAGTGCTTTCAATCATTCCTGCCACATAGTATGCAGACAACCAACTTTGACTATTTTTATGGTTATTATCATTGTCATCATCTTTATTTTGTCAAGTAATTGGACTCTTAAAGGAAATGATACATATTAGGGAAAACTTCTGCACTGATAAGGGTGTGGTGTGATTATATAGGCCACCTTAATTACTAAAAATAAAAAGACAAAGTTGTCACTTTTAAAAAGCTCAGCAACAGAATATCCCACATCAGCACTTAGTGAATATGCTTGCAATTAAAGCCATGGTGTGGAATTCCTGATTACTCAGCTTCTGCAAATTGAAGGGATAATAAATAGCACAGAAAGGAAAATGGTTACTTCTTCAAAGATGTATAGAAACAAACATCTAATTTTCGTGTTATGCTTGTTTAATTAGGTAATTTACTATAACATATATTTATCAGACAAGAGTATAGATAAGAAGAGGCTCTTTTTCTCCCTATATCATTTATGAGTATTAATTTATACTTCAGAAAGGGACTTGCTGACTCTCACATAATGATGCTGGTGATTGAAATTTATAGACAAAAGATATAAGCATGAAGTAGAATATAAGAAAGAAAAAAGGAGAAGAGAAAAAATATTCAAAAAGAATGAAGAGTAACAGGAATAGAAGTGAAAGCACTTCTGATGCAGTAGCAACATCATGTCCTGCGGGTAAAAAATATATAAATCCAAGAGTGAGGTCATACCTAACAGCACAGTGGCCTCCCACATGTTACCTCACCTCTTTGGGGCTTCGACTCTGAATAGGGAGACCAGAATCAGAAAGATATTTTTTTTTTCATGGTGGGAGGCTTTATTTCACTGTGTATACATGTGTGGAAGGAGTGTGGAGAAAGGACAGCCAGTTGGGGTGGGGGGCACAGGAGGGTTGGTGCTGGGATAGGGACTGAAAAGGGGAAGGGCTGTTGGGAGGGAGAAATTGTTTCATCGTGCAAACAGTGTGGAAGTCCAATAACTTCATGTTTTGCTCAGGGCACAGACTCTGGAATCAAGTCAACTTTAACCTGCTTGACCCAGTCAAGTAGCTTTTGGCTTTAATTGAATTAGCATCTTTTCACATTAATAAACAAATGACTGATAGACCCCTAGCACAGTAAATGTTGCTCAGGTTATTTTCTAGAAAGTTCTCATCACTTAGGAGCTGCTGGAGAGGGAAATGAAAACAGGAAGTCAGTATAGCTTTGGGTCTCCCTCATCTCTTTGTTGCTCATCAACACCTTCGATTTTTACTTTTTTACTTGAACTTCTAAGTGAGAATTTGTTTGAAAATAGATTTCCTTTGGACAAAAACATGGTTCAAAATGGCAGTGCATTTTAAGTGCAGTATCTTATGCAAGAAAATACCCCAGGTCCTCAACTCTCTTGACCACACGCACACTCACTCCACTGAGGAGAAGCAGGTGATTGTGAATTACTGAATGGGCTTTATGGCTTAAGTTAATCAATGAATATAGTCAGCAGAGATAAAGAAGAGTAGCTAGTATTCAAGTGGACAGAACACTAACATCTTGCTACAGCATTCAGATATACATTAGTGACAGGCATATTTACTATAAATTGTGTAAATGTTGTGTATTAGCATTAATTTAAAAAGCCAGAATAAATTCCCCCTGATAAAATGTTAAACATGTGGATATCTAACTACTTATGTCATTAAATTAATATTTTCATTTTTATCTAGCATTTGATGATACCCAATCACATCTTCAAGTTGACAGTCAGTTCCTCTGTAGATAAAAATATTGAGGGAAATTCAGTACTTTCAAATTAGCATAGCTGATTCCCCTGGAATTTTAGATAATTTTGCATTTATCAGTAATCTTATATTTTTGCATTATATGCTATGAAAAGAGCTATAATTATGAAAATGTATATTAATAATACAATGACATTTTTAGGATATTGCTTCCATGTAGAATACAATGCATGGATCACCATTTAATTTTGATGTACATTAGCAACCAGCACAAGGACTTTGGATGATGATGAAGATGGTTAGGTAACTCTTATTTTCTAAATAAGGCATATCTACAAAGTATGCCAAGAAAATGCAAACTCGAAAATTTACACACAATCAAGTCAACTAGGAAGCCAACAAGATTAGCTTTAAAGTTACCTATATACAAAAACAGATATTCCTGAAAGGAAAATAGATCTTTTAAAAGGAAATTGTTCAGGAAAGAACCAACATAGCGGGCCTGCGTGTCTGCTATCCTTAGGGATATTTGAGAGTTTAGCCCTTGACCAGCATCTGGGAACATGGATTTTGAGTTATTTCCTGGTCAGAGTAAATATAGTATTGATGCTCACTCTGTGGTTTAGGTGGTATACACTTTTCTTCTGGGCATCTGGAATTTTTGTAGATGCTAGACAGCGACGCCTACATGACAAGGCCCCTATAAACTCCCAGGAACTGGGATTCTACTGTCACAACTCAGTGCACAGGGAATTAAGCATGTTCTATGTGACTACTCTGGAAGAAGACACTTAGAAGCTTGTACCTAGTTGCCTCTGGGCTTCAAGCCATGTGTCTCTTCCCTTAGTTGATTTTGCTTTGCATCATTTCCCTATAATAAATCACAACTATGTCACTAGAATCATGTGGGTCCTCTTAGCAAAATATCTATCGACCCCCAAAGAGACTATATTATTGTCTTTTGTTATATTCACTTAAAGAACAGATATTAATCAATCACTTACTATATGTCAGACTCACTTCTAGCTACTAGGAAAACAGCAATGTTCAAAGACATAACGTCCCAGCAAAAAAGTAGAAGTTGGTAGTTCATAAATTGTTTCAATAATATACTGGAATGTCCTAAACGTTAGTTTTTGAACTCTAAGTGACTATTTTGGGCATCTATAGATTACAATTAAATTAGTTATTAAATTAACAAGCTAATTCCTAAAAACTACTTTACTTTTCATATACATAGGCGCAACTTTTCACTTTGACACCTTACTAACTTCCTCATTCTCCCTTCTGTTGGTGTCACTTCATTACATCTAAACTATGTACATTTTCCTGAATTGTTGTGTAATAATTCTTTAGTACTTCACATATGTTTAATCTCTGTAGCAAGTTGGGAGAAAACATGATCTATTTCACCTTTTTTTCTATCTCTTTTTTATCCTATGTTTGCTTAGTCTGGTGTCCAGCAGCAGTGTTTCAAAAACATCTAATACTTACTTAACTTTCCAATGCACTAAAACCATTGCTGCATTTCTACCTTTCAGCTTCAGTTTTAACCTCATTGCCACAATGAGTTTCTATTATACTTTCACTTTTTTATTTTTTCCCAAAAGAGCTGTGACTAACGGATGACATTCTCCATTGGCACTCTAACTTCTCCATGACAAATAATTCTAGTCAATGTCCAGCTGTGACTTTTGGTCTAGCGCTGAATCCCCACAAATCCATGTGTCTGTAACAAGGCACTTAAATACTAGAAAGGAGCTAGACAGACATTTGGCTCTAATGAAATTAAGGCAAAATTCACAGATACAACCCCTCTCAGACTTAGAACATAGAGGTTCAGAGAAACATGTTACATTGTTGTTGCTTGTTTATATTCTCTCTATGCAAAACTAATTTTAGTGTGAGAAGCCAAGAGGCAGCCATGGGTGGCAGGGGCATTGGGGAAGTGAAGGTCTAGAGAGGGAAGTTACACTCTCAGTCACTTGCCAAAATGATTTGGGCATATTCCATATTTAAATACTTAAAGGAACAGTGTGTCTTTGTCAATGATTAAATAACCTTTTTGTCTACGAAGTAATCAATCCCCAAACAAAAATATTATGATTTCAGATATGACCTCTGTTTTCTAGTAATTTTATGTCATTGGGTGAGAAATGAAATGATTGTATTTTAGAATAGGACATAGAGATCAATCAATGCTTTGCTGAAGTTAAAAACTAGATTTATAAATTCCCTCTCTTAAGTCAAAATTGTAGTTTTTAATTACCCTTTTATTGACATCCGTAAGCATTGTTTGGCCTCACAGTAATAAAGTGGATTAATTATATGTCAAAGAACAAGAGTGCAAATTCTAAGTACATTGCTTAAGGCACATATCACTATAAATAATATGGAGTTGTGTACTAGTCATTAATATTTCTGTTCCTATGATATAGTCAGAGTATTTTGTGTACCTTTTAGTTACCTATATTTCAATTGAATGTTTCTGATTTGAAATATTTTTACATTTTTCATAACTTGTCCAATGGATTATGGATTTAATAAAAAATCCATATGTTGTGATAGATTTCCTTCTGACTATTTATAATACAGCAGTTTGGCCAACCTGACTTGAGTTGAATACTTTGACCAGCTAAAAGCAACACCTATTTCAATATGTAAACTGATGGAGAGTCTCTGGGAGGTCATTTGCTGAAAGTTAATAATGCTTTTATTCACTAGGAGCTCTAGTGTTAGCAGTGATGGGCAAAGAAATGCTTAGCTGGTTTAATTGTAGAATTTACTTGAAAAGATACATAGCTAAATAATCCAGACACTTAAAAGCATAAAACAAAATAAGAAACAGAAGATCAAGTAATCCCAGTGAGTTTCCTGTGATCCCAACATGCCAACAAGAACACCAAACAGGCAACCGAGTCCCACACTTCCTCAATTCCTTAATAAATTTAGCTTTTGCAATTAGTGTGCCACCAGAGAGCCAACAGTCTCCATATTCTTCTCAGAATTATGAAAGTCAGAGAGCTGTTTCTGAGTTTACCACCTTGTGTTTAGTAGTGGAGTTCTCCTTACTTGGTTTTAACCTCTCATTAGCCTTAATTATCTTGAGAGGCAGGACATGAATTGCCTGGAACTTAGGAACTTAAGCATCACAGTTTCTGGATTTAGATATTAGTTCTACTGTTTTTTCCCTGGGTGGTCTTGGGCAAGGTACTAAACCATTCTAAGCTTCAAAGTTATTTTTAAAATGAGAGTCAACATTCCTAGATATTGTTGCAACATTCAGAATACCTGTGCCAGAGAGTAAAGGAGTTGTCTATAAATACATAAGAAAATGTACGTGAAGAAGTATAACATAATGTCAGAAGGACAAAGGAACAGACTTAAGTGAACTCCCAAAGACCAAAACTAGAACAATTTGAACAAGAAAATTAAAAACCACACTAGATTATAATCCTAAATATATATATAAATATAAGTATATTCGTACTGAAATAAACAAATGATTTAAGAAATAAGTAGATGGAAGAGAAGTGACAAAACCTCCTTACAGGATTGCCAACAGCAACATACATAGATACTGTCCCTCCAGGAAGTGATGTGATTCCCAAGCCCTCTTGAATAGGGCCTACTCTTGCATCCCAAGAGTACAGTAGAAAGGGAGAGGAGGTATTTTTATGGTTGGAAAGCCAGGCATATGCTACTATAAACAAAATGACCTAGGTTAACGTCATTAGTATATCATGTGGATGCTCTGTACTCTCTTATATAGTGTGAAGAACAGAGCACTTCACCTCAGAATCACTCTTCCCCAGTTCCATAACTTAAGGTCAATCACAAGAAATACATAAGGCAAATCCAAATTGACATGCAGTCTATAAAATATATGATTTGTGTCATTATTTGATCTGTCAAAGTCTTAAAAAAATGAGGCAAGACTAAGATATTATAGTGGACATAAGGTGTCTAAGTAGACACGATAACTGAATGCAATGTTGTGTTCTGGATGGGATCCTAGAGCAGGAAAAAAATTCACCAGTGGAAAAACTAGTGAGATATGCCTAATTCTAATGTTTGGTTAAAGTAATATACCAATGTTGGTTTCTTAGTTTTGACAAATATATCCTGCTAGTGTGAAACATTAACCCTAGAAAAAAATTGGTGGGATATGGAAAATATCCGCATGCTTTTTGCAACTCTTCTAGAAATCAAAAATCATTCCAAATGCAAAAACCTTATTGAATAAAAAAAGGAAGAAAAATTAGAAAAATGAGGAGGGGGAGAAAAGAAGAGGGTGCGGGGGGGGCTGTAAGGGGGGAAGGATGGCTAATATACAGAGTAAACTAGGCTTGTAATTAATATCTCTGTCATCTGCTAGGTGACAGAAAACAAAATCAGTTCTTTTTCTTTCCCTTTTCTTACCCTTATTGAGAATAAGTCCTCTCTGATGCTAACTACACACTGTGATTACATTTACATAAAGGTCAATAACAAGCAAGACTAAATTGGGGTATTGGAAGTCAGGCTGTTGCCCTTGATGAGAACGGTGACAGCGATGAGGAGTGGCCTCTGGAGATGTCTTGCTTTGTGTCCTGGTTACATGGATTGTGCTCATCATGTAAATTCATGTAACTGGACAATTAAGATTTGTTTATTTTCTGTCTGAATGTTATACTTGATTTTTTTTTAAGTTTGCATTAAGGAAAGATACCAGAGGAAAACAGAGAGTACAAGTGAGAGGTCACTTAAGGATGGGTCCATCTCCCTCCTCCAAGTTCCAATATATATTCTACTGACTGCTTTAAAACTAACTCCGGACTCCTTGGGGTGATCTATTACACAGCCCTTACATGTTGGCCTTTAAATCCTAGTAGAAAACAGAATTCATAGTGGGGCCTCCTCTTTTATTAAATAGTATCTTAACTATTCCAGAGGTCATATTCCATTCTGATCACTTCAGGTAAGAGTAGAGTATAGTATTTCGACAAGAACCACTCGTGGACAGTAAAAACACAGTTCCTAATCACTCCACACTGTCTACCTTCATGGGTCCATGTATGTTTTCTTTCTAGCCTCACTTATTTTAAAATTCTTTTTTTATAGACTGGAAAAAATTGGATAAGACATTTCCTACTTTCTGAGCAATTTATTTAGAAAATGGGGTACTCATTTTTTAACATAATTGGAGTTTTCTGAGGTTTGTCTGTAAACAGTGGCAGACAGCTAGGAAATACTGCTTTTGCACAGGGGAAAATATTCAAGTAGTTTTTGACTCAAAGGCACTAGTCACTTAGAGCAGGCTCTCCCATGAGAAATACCTATCATGTAGCCTGAAAATAAATTGGAAAAAGAAGTAGAAAAGAAAAGGTGGGGGCAAGAGGAGTAGTGAATGAAGAGTCAGCAAATGAGCAGGTTTCCATTTGAAATTTAAATTGGCAGCTGGCACTATTTGAATCATTCTGCATTTAATATAATTTGAATGGGGTAGATGATAGTCTTGCATTTTGAAGAGGCAAAGCAAAACCTTGAATATGAAGAATGTACAAGCCTCTGTTATTTTGCACAGTTCAATTTGACACACTTTCCTTCACTACGCTTAGGAGAAAATGAGGTGTAGGTATTTTAGTTGTTTATTCCTTGTCAGCACAATACACAGAAATGTAAGTGCAAGATTCAAACCACATATGTGTTTCTGAACTATTAAATGAAATTATTGAAATTAAGGGCAAAAGCAAAACCTTGAACTTGTGATTGATTTGAAAGGGAAATATCTATAATATGGAAATTACACTGGGTTTAAAAGATAGTAATTAATAATAAAGTTATCATACTAGTAAAGGTTAATCAGTTCGGAATGATATGTGGAAAGGAAAATTTAATTAACCTCAGAAATATGTAAATTGCTTTTTATAGATCCAAGAGAATGTGTTTCATTTCACCAGAACAATGATTTTGTACATTTATTTCAATTAACGTTCTAGATTCACACATCTCAAAAATACAAACACTTTACAAGCAAGGGATATTAAAATTAGGATGGGAAACAGTCAATGGACAAAGAGATGAGAGCAAAACTCTTAGAAACAAGACATTCTGACAGTCTTATGAAAATACCAACAGTTCCTTAGATACACGTGTTTTATTGTCTCACATATTAGAGAAAGGAACTAACAGTTATTCTGAGTGAAAGGCATTTTATCTTTATGATGCTGAGAGCTATGTGTTACTATTTCAATTTTATATATTAAAGAACTGAAACTTGACAACAACTTAGAGAGAGAACAATGGACACTGGGGGAGGACTATGGACATTTGGGCGTTGAGTGTGGTGTGGTAACAACACCTTAAGGGGGAGATCCTATGCCTCTAAAACATAACCACATTCTAAACCAATGTTATGTCAATATAAAAACAACAACAACAAAAAACCAAGGCTGGAAAATGAAACTTGGAAAAGTAAGTAACTTTTGGCCAAGACAATAAGAAAAGCCATTAGAATTTGGACTCAAGTCGGTGTGAGCCTGAAGCTACTGCTTTTATACACTTTGCCAACCTTCACTTTTCCTTAGCAACTGCCAGTGAAAACAGGTGTCAGAAAAATTTCAGAGGGATTTTAATAGTTACTTAGGGACAAGAGGAAGAAAAAGTGAAATTTTTAAAAAATGCATCCTTTTCCTGGAAAGACCTTGTAATGGCAACCGAGATAGAGAAGAAAGCAAGCAGGTGATAAGGGACAGAAGGGCGTGTAGTTGATCCTAGAAGACGGGGCAACTGCAAAGCAGTCAGCGAGACCCCAGTTCTCTCCTTCAGGGGCAATACTGAAGGTAAAGAGAAACACAAACCTCAGAATCACCCTACTATGGTATGGAGTCTGACTCTCCCCAGCACCTTGTGTGAATTTGCCTACAACCTCTGTGTTTCATTTTGTTAATTTATGTAAGAAAGAGAGCCTATACATCATTTGGGTTTATTGTGCTTATTAAATAAGTTGATGCCTATGAAGAACTGAATATAGTACCTGGACTATTAATTTTCTTTCCTGGCGCCTAAGTTTTCTTCCCTTATCTCAAAACCATTTTCTTCAGTACAATGAAAGGACTAGGCTATTTGTGCTGCCCATGGCAAAAACAAACAAACGAACAAAAAACCCTGCAAAATTCTTCCTGTTATTCAGCATCATATGAATCAAGCATATAGAATTGATTCTATTCTTTTTTTTTTTTTGGCCCAGATTCTTAGATTCATGTCCATGAAGTTCCTTTGTGCTTAGGGACTAGTGCCTGAAATACACAGAGTTGCTAGAACATGTGGATCCAGTTCACCAGTTTTCAAATTTCTACTTTGCTGTGTCAATGAGATCATTGTGGAAATGTCTCCAGGTGTCTGCAGTTCACTCAATTTCTCTAATTCTAGGTATTAAAGTGGTGTTAGAAATAGAAGAGTAAATAAGCTCAATAATCAGTCCAGCATTACTCACTTCTCATTTAAAGTGTCAGCCTGGAGAAGACAAATATTTTATGTAAATTCAACAAGAAGTAAAAGAATATAAATTATCAAGTAACCAATATCTTAAATACATAAACTGAGAAGATAATCAGCGATGAGGTTTCAGGAAGGGTGTTTTCACAGTTGTGCATAATTTAAAAGGAGAGGGCAAGTATAAATATAGGTAATAAGGGATTGAAGGTATTTAAACTTTTAAAATATTTAAATGTGGTTTGATTACATCCCAAAACAACTTTTTTCTGCCCTGTCGTCTGGTATAACTAAATATAGCTTTGCATTCTGGTAGATCAGAGATGTGTCTACTCAGTGGATAATTAGCCTCTTGTATTAAAAATAAAACGTATAAATATCACCTCATTAGTAGAGTTGTATCCTAACTATTACCCACTCTCTTCATGATCTGGCATAATCCACAGCACATTTAAAAATCTAATGAACAGAATGGAATAGCCAAGGCTGGGCTTTAGGGCTATTGAATGTAGTGGGTCAATGGTGAAAAGCGATTGGTCCTGAATTTTAGATCCATAGGTTCTTAAAGAAAATGAGCAAAATGAAAAGATCTTTGGATAGGGGATTTGCTACTTGTCTAATTTTTGCTATCTGTGTATTCTTCTCAGCTTTCCTAGCACATTAAACCATTGTGTTCTCACCATGTAGATGATGATGAATATTTGACTCTTAGTTCTTTTCTTTCAAAGTCAAAGGTTAATTATACCATAGTCCGATTATTCTTAGCATCACCCATCATTGGGTTCAAATATGCTCACATTAACATAAATGTTCAAAATATGATTGCTCTTAACCACTGAGGAATTTAACATTTCCCCAAAATTTACTGGGAGTCATCAAGAATATGTCCATTCCACATACTGTGCATCTCCCATTCTTTCCCCGAGTTTCACAATACAAAGATGTTGCTTTTGAAGAGCCAAACACTCTATTACCTTCGCCTTTGGGCATTGTAGTGTTCTTTAGTGCCACTGTGGTACCTGAGGTTACCAATCCAGTATTGAGGGATGAAGATGAGACCTGGGCAACTCCACTCTTAACTGGGTTGTTCTGGGTAACCAGTCTGCTGAAGCAGACTCTTGGCCCAGACAGGCAAAATCACAAGGTATAAAATGAGCACCTTTACTCTATTCTCTAGCCCTTCTTTCATGTATCAGTCAAAACTCAGTTAAGTTATGCTACTCCCAAATCCTCATTTAAAACAAAAATGATTCTTTATTTCTCCAGAAGATGTCTCTCACAGGTCAGCAAGCGAGCACTGCCTTTTGGGTGCATGCAGAGAACAATGTGGGAGAATTCTCCCTCTTCTCAAATTCTGCAAATTCCTCTGTAATAGACAAATGCTTGACCTGAGAATGACTGCAATTTTGTATGTAAATGCAATACATATATCTATACCTATATCTATATCTACATATCTAGATCTAGATGGTCTATATAGATCTAGATCTATATATCTATGTATCTATATCTATCTATATCTATATCCATAGATATAACTATCTATCTATATCTATATCTATCTACATCTATATCTATATATCTACATCAATCTATATATCTATATCTATCTGTAGATATATAGATATATATCTATAGATATATCTAGATAGATATAGATATAGATATCTATAGTTTTATATATATAGATATATATATCAATAGATATATCTAGATAGATAGATATATATAGATATATAGGTATCTATGAGATATAGATATCTACGATAGATATCTATCTATCTATATCTGTCTATATCTATCTATATATCGATATATAGATATAGATGTAGCTATAGATATAGATATATATATATATATATATCTACCTATATCTAGATCTGTAGATCTATACCTCTATATCTATATAGATCTATATAGATATATATGAAACAATATATAAACAAATATATATATAAATAAATATATATATGAAAAATAGGAAATACATATATGAATTCGATCACTCAGTTTGCCAAAATATATTTCTCATGCAAATTTGTTCTTTATCCACAGTTCTTATCTCACAGCTCCCCCAATAGCTTTGCTGCTTTCTAAGTATTAAGAGTTTTAAAGGTGTCTTTTGTTATATTGATGAATGTGAGTTCTGGTAAAATCCTGAGGCTGGGTGCTATTACCATGGAAACCAACATAAATAGATGGTTGAAATATCCAGTCCCAACTTCAGTCCTCCAGAGAGATGAAAGTGGCTGAATGTTGAATTCAGTTGCCAATGGCCATTGAGTTAATCATGCCAATGTAATGAATGTTCTACTAAAAACTCCAGAGGCGGGGACCTCAGAAAGCTTCTGGGTTGATGAACATGATAAGTTAGGGGAGGATGGAGTATTTGGAGAGGAAATGGAGGCCTCATGTCTTCTCTCTATACCTTGTCCTAGGCATTTCTTCTATTTGGCTCTTGATTTGCAGTCTTTATAATAAATTGGTGATCTAGTGAGTAAATAGGTTTCTAGAGTTCTGTGTGCCATTCTGGCAAATTAATTGAACCTGAGGAGGGTGTACTGGGCTCTTCTGATTTACAGCCAGTCAGTCAGTTGCACAGACAATAATCTGGGCTTTCAATGGGAACTGGAATTCTGAGGTTCTTGGGAACCTCTGCTTTCCATTTGGTTGGTCAAAAGTGAGCCACCAGCTTGGGCTTGTGGCTGGTGTATGAAGCGGAGCATGGCCATTGGGGCTTAAGTGATATCTTTATGTGTGGAATCTGGCGGAGTCTCCAAACAAAGTATAAGAATGGAGTTGAATTCTCAGACACATAGCTGGTGTATGGGCATTGCTTGTCAGCATAGGGAATCCTACCCACACATTTACATTGAAAATGAGGCTCAGGACACACCGCCCAACTATGCAATGATGGATGCCACTTTCACTTATGTTATTGGCCATAACTGTCACACAGCCACACAGGGGCAGGAGGTGAGGTTCAGAAAGTACAGTCCTACCAAGTGACTTAATGGAAGGAAAGCTGAAAATATTTGATGGATAGCACAAAAATTTCCAAATGGTCTCAAAATTAGTCTGAGTGAGGATCATGGAAAGTCTGTGGTCTGTATTTTTTTGTCACTGTTTCCCCCATATTTCTGAAATCTGTGCCCAGGTACCACTAAAGCAGACCACTCCTTCTGCAGGAATTAAATACAATAACCCATCCATCTAGGAAATCAATTAATATAAAAAGACATCTTCGGAGTTTCCCTACTCTCTAGTTTCAGTGGATAATCTGGTTTGGATTCACTCAGAGACCTGAGTGTAACAGTCTTTTTTCTGAAAGATGTTCACATAACAAACTACTTTAAAATGTTTACTTTCACAAAAATGTTTTTATTCTTTTTCAAGAACAAAATGGAATAAGTGAAATTATACCTTAGAGACTGTGGAGATTCTTTATTCATTTAGTTATATCATTCTTTTTCCCCATAATAACTGGTAATAAAAATTTGAGTAGAAAAGCTTATTCTCAAATATTAATGAGTTATTATGAAAATATTAATTGCTTGATAATCTCATGATTTTTAATTTTACATATTTACTAATCCCATAAGCACCTATCTTGAAACCTAGGATTATTACAATAAAACAAAATGTTAGTTGATAATTTTGAAATACATCATAGTCTTACAAATAGCATTATAATTCAACCCAATTCAACTGAAACTGAAAATTTGTCATTCTCCCTTAGTCTTCTCTTTTATGACCTTTCCTACCCCTATCTAATGCAATAGGAAATCCTAGTAGCTTGTATTCCAAAATAAATGGAAACCACCTTCCTGTCACCATTTGCACAGCTAGCCCTGACAACTCTTATCTCTCCTGTGGAATATAGAAACATCTTACAACTATCTCCTTGATTCCCTATTTGCTTACTACAATTAATTTTTTTATTCAGAAGCCAAAATGATCTTTTTTAAACACTATCTAATTATGTAATATAATGCATTTTCAGGAAAGTCCTAATAGCATAAACACCACTTAACCAGTTATTATAAGGTGAACACTCACACTGCTACCTATATGATCAAGAAATAGAACATTACTCATGCCCAGAAGTATCACTATAGATCTATAATCAAAATCAGTTTACTGTTGTTTAGATTTAATATGTGTCTTGAATTTCATGATAATTATTTCTCCACTTTCTGTATATCCACCCTCAAATGTTATGGGTGTTATGCATTTAATTTTTTTAATTTTATATAAACTGAATCATATAATCTATTAGTTTTATGTTAAGCTTCTTTTATGATACATTAATCCATGTTGCTTGTGTGTTTCTGTGGTTTTATTGCTAGAGTTGTGCCAGTTCTCTATTGCTATGTAACAAACTATTCCCACTAGTGCTCCAAAGTGGCATAAAAAGAACTGTCTTATTGTGTTCATAAAGTCTGTGGGTCAGGGATTCAAACAAGGCATAGCTTGGAGATTTGTTTCTGCTACATAAAATCTGGGATCACAGCTAGAAAGACTCAAATGTCTGCAGTCATCTGGAAGCTTCTTCACTCACATGTCTGGCAGACAGACCAAGATGATTCAGCAAATGCCATAGATACAGCATTTGTTGAGTGTCCTCTCACTGTGGTTTGGACTTCCTTACACCATGGTGTCAGGGTAGTCAAATTGTTTTTATGTAGTGGCTACAGACTCTGAAAGTGAACGTTCCAGCAACTCTAAGCAGAAATGATCCCTTTTATGGCTGAGACTGGAGGCATGTGACATTTCCACTAGACTCCGAGGGTCAAAATTGCCATAAGCCCATTTAGATTCAAAGGGATTCCACCTATATCCGGAGAAGTGTCAACTAGTTTATGACTGTGCTTAAATACGCAAGTATCTCATTGTATGAATATCCCATAATTTATTTATTCATTCCATACTTAATAGATATTTGAGTTGCGACCATTTGGGGCTATTATAAACAATGCTGCCATAAACTTTCTTGGTTCTGTGTTCCCTTATACATCAGCATGCATTCCTCGAAGCAACGTACATAGGTGTAGAATTACTTGTTCTTTCTTAAAGAATGCAATCCAACTTTACTTAGTGCTGTCAATGTGTTTATCAAAGTGATTGTATCAACTTAGAATGCCCCCATGCATAAAAATAGTGGAACTCTTGCCAAAATAGAGTGATCTTTTTAAAATACAATGCTTTTTAATGTTCCTCAGAGATTCTAACAGCACTTAACATAAAAATTAAACCCTTTGTCATGGCCTACAAGGGCCTGTATAACCTGGCCTCTGCAAGTTTCTGTGACCTCATCACCTAACGCAATAACTTGTTGAAAAGCGCAGCCCCAGGAGCCTTCTGTTTAGTCTTAAAACAAGACAGTCATTCCCTATGTAGGGTCATTGCTTTTGCTGTCTTATCTGCCTGGGCAGCACATACCCCCCAGTTCAACTATCTGTTCCTCAGTGAAGACTTGTTAAGACCACCAGTCTTAACTGCATCCTACTGACCACTCCTAGTCTCTCCTTCAAACTATTTATTGTATTTTCTTCAAATCACGTATCATCACATAAAGTTATCGCTATTTGCTTGCCTATTTATTTTATAACTCAAAATGTCTAACAGTATTTATTAATGATTTCATTACTTTTATATATTACTTTTCCTTTTTTTTTAAAGATTTATTTTTTATTTATACATGCAAGCTGGGGTACAGGCCAGAGGCGTGGGGCGGCGAAACGGTTCACCAGAGACAGAGCGGGGAGCAGAACAGGCAGATCAGAAATACACTGCTGAGGGGAGCAGCAGGCGAGGCAGGAGAGGTCTACCATGCCATGTGGGATTCTCCCTGGATGGGTGTTGAACTCGCGTCGCCACTGCGGACAGCTCCACAGCGCAGCGTTCAACCGCTGTGCCACCGGGGAGTCCCTATATTACTTTTCTAATTCATTAAATAATTGATTGGACAAACTTGCCTAGGTTTTTGAAAATAGGAGCTGTTTTGTATGCTTATATGTTGACATGCCTAGTACAGTGCTTGGGACAAGTAGATGTTTAGTAATATTAACACTTCGACTAATTTAATTAAAATTAATGTTGAAATTGGATGAAGCTTTTCATATCTAGATTGTCTTTCAAAATTCTGAGTTGCTGCCGTAGGGTCTTAGAGTTCAGCAAAAACTATGGCCATTCCTGAGTATTAGAAAAAGGTGGTTTAAAGAATCAAACCCACTTAACTGCTTTTCTCCTTTTAATTGTATTAGTTTCTTTCTTGTCTCTCCATCCATTCTTTGAGAGATAATGCTCAAGGCTCTGTTGTAAGCTACTAGATGCTGAAATTTGACTCAAATACTTTTAAAACTGTGGTAAAAGAGCACATGTAAAAAAAAAAAAACTATCTTTTCAACACAGCAAGCAAATCTTTGTTTTGCAATAAGTGGAGACTTGAAAAAGATTTTGGTGCAAATTGTCCCTTTCTATGTGGCAATCATGTGAATGGGTCAGTTAATTATGTGAATTTAAAACTTCTGACATGAAAATAGTTGAAAAGCCGTGCAAGGAGAAACTGAATTGCTTTGGAGAAAAATATAAACGGCCGTGGTCATCTTAGATAGAAGCAGTAACACCTCAGCAAAGTGTGCTTCCTTCTGTGGACAAGTCTCAAACTCATCAGGCTTGGAAATACAATGCAGCTTGCTGGACCTCATGGGCAGTAGGTCAGGGGTGGGGTCTGAGACTTAGCTTGCCTAACAAGTCCCCAGGTAATGCATGGCTGCTGGGCTGGGTGCCACACTCAGAGAGCCTCTGCTTCAAGACAAAGCTGTCCTTTTCTCCAAGAATTTCTGAATCCTAGATCTTTGATTCCTGTCCCTGCCTACTGCCTCCAGCCTCAAGATTGTAAAGCCCTATGTACCTATATACTATTTACAGATACTCAGTTTTTTCCCAAGGCCCAAACTTTCATTGACTTGTGACTCATATTTCTGAATGAACAGTAGATATTTCTACCTAGATAAGTTTCTGAGAGTTCACTCTTTGACCTTGGGACCATCCTCTAGAACCCAATTCTTATGCTCCTTCTGTAGTTTGTTGAACAATGTCCCATCATTGTTTATGTTATCCAGATTAATCTTTTTCCCACTTATTTTACTTCCTCTTGATCTTTACTTTTGACTTACATGATTATCATAAATATGAAGGATGTTTTTTATGTAGAGTAATAGTTACTGGTAACAGATAAACTTATATGGTGGACAAAATATCTGTATCAGCTTTTCTTGAATTTGGGTACACATAAAAACCTGAACAAGAACCTCCTGGAGTTCAAATGTGAAATAAAGATATTAAAGCCCCCCGAGTTTGCAATTTTGAATCATAAATTATGAATATGGTGTCCATGAATCAACATGTTTTAAAGTTGGCCTGTGGCCAAGTTTCACAAATCATTCAATTGATGGTGTAAAGAATTTCAATGCTGCTTGCTCAAGATAGAATAATCCAAACCTTTCCGATGTTTAAAGCCTATGTGGAAGCCATGTTTTCCAGCAATATCAAAATTTCTTGTCCAACATTCCCTTGGTGTCTGTGCAAATAGTGTTAGTTTTATATTGCTGTTTTGGTGTTATTTTCTTCATTCCCTGCTGATGCTCGCTTTGGAACTCTGCATACAAAACAACATGGATAATGATGTGACATAGAAAGGGTCCTCGCCTTAAGTTTCCCTCTGAGCATCTTCTGTTGGCAGTCTTCAAGTTTGCCATCACAGTTTATTCACATAATTGATCTCATCCTTATTTGTCAATGAAACTAGCCCAGGGGTTTTTCCCCAAAAGACTTTCCTGATAGTAAGGAGGCACAACAGAAAGAGCATCACATTAAAAATAGAAGAGATGATATTTTCCAGGCAAAGTGATTGATCATTCTTCTTTCATATTTCTCATCCCTTGGTTTCTCATTTAAATATATTAATTTTTTTGCAACCATTTCTTCTAAGGCATAACCAAGAGGGAAGAAAACAAGTCAATGCTCTACAGCCTATCAGGAAGTTCTATGGCACAGAACAGGGCAGGCGGATATTCTCTGCCTTTCTTTCCCTGTAAGCACAAACAGCATGTCATATTCAGGTTCCAATGGACTGGAGTGGAGGAAACAAAAATTCTACAAATGATGAAATTTAGTGAGTGAAGGACAATATTTCATAAAGCCTAAATGAATATGGTGAAGGAGGAGAAATGACAAAACATGAATGACACAGAGAGAATTGAGATGCTTCTTTAGAATCTTCACTATCCCATCTCAGCACATACTTTCCTTGCTCCATATCTTCTTTTTTTTATTTGAAGATTTATTTTATTTATTTATGCATATAAGAGCTGGGGTGCAGGCCAGAGGTGGGGGGGAGGGGTGAGAGAATTCACCAGAGATAGGGTGGAGAGCAGAACAGCAGATTGACTGAAATACACTGCTGAGGGGAGCAGCTGTTGAACAGGAGAGGTCTGCTGTGCCATGTGGGAATCTCCCTGGCCTGGGATCTAACTTGTGCTGCAGAAGCTGCTGGTTGCTTCATAGTGCTGAGACTTAACCCTTTGCGCCAGCAGGGAGGCCCCCTCCATATCTTCTTTTCCACCAACATTCCTGCCACTACCGCCATCATCTCCCCCACCCCTGTCATCTCTGCCACAGCCACCACCCAACCACCATCTGCACTACCTCCACCTCCATCACCATCATCCCCTTCACCATGACATGACTTCCAATGACACCTCCACCGTCATCAAATGCCACCCTTCACCCCACCACCCTTACCCTACAAACCCCAGCTCGCTGCCTATTCTTCCTTCTGAGGAAATATCTCGTTAATACTATAAACTACATATGAGGCTTGATCCACATGCTCTCTACAAGAGAAAAAATGAGAAAACATCCAGTTATTTTTTTTTTGTCCCTGCACTCAAATGAATGGTTGAGGTTCCCTAATTTTCTAAAGCCACACTGTCAAGAACAGAACCTCTCAGTGGAAAAGGATATCGGAAGCCTGGCACCTGTGCTCTGCGTTTGTAACCCCTGCAGGGACTGTTCCAGGTACTACTCAGCTTTGCCCTGGATTCTTCTCTGCAGGTTTCCAAGCTAAAAATCAGATCTATTTAAAATAAAATCAAAGCTTATGTGGAGGAGCAATATCAAAGGATGTCTCTTTTGCCTAGTGGTAACACTTACTTTTAAAATTTTAATTTTTTTTATAGCAAACTTGTAAATCTACATACTCATCAAGATTTTTCTGTGCAGGACTCAGTGGTCCACACTGAGGGAAATTTGAAGTTAGAAAGTCTGAATATATCTTTTTTTTTCAAGAAATGTAACTGAAATTAAAAAAACAGGTGCATCCATGACTTTGAACTACATCCCTATAACCTTCTGCACCCTCACTTCCATTCCTGCAGTAATTGGGGTGTTTTTGATATTTTTTTTCCTTTTGTAAACTTTTCAATATGAAAAACTTGGTAAAATAAAATGAAAATGTTCACAGCTCTACATTCACAAATATACGGACTGGGTTACATGAACCAGATCTCTAGTTTGCAGAACAAAACCAACCACGTGCACCCAAAGGTCCTGCTACACCATTCTGGTTTCCATAGAGTGCAGCTTTCCCCCCACTGTCAGTGCTGACGGGTGTCCATGCAGCTTTAGCACACAGTGCTTGCCCACCCACATGTAAAGCCTGTGAAAGCTGAATTCTATACAGGAAGCGACTCATCTGTGCTTTTCCCATCACGTGTCATAATCTCAACACGTAACTCAAAGAATCTGGTTACTGATCACAACAGTCCCTGAAGGGATCTCACACTGTACATGTGTTAAAAACAAAGAAAACAAGGTATTCATAGGCAGTAAAAATAATGCTATGCAAGGAGAATAATACATTTCTACAAATGATCACATTCAAAAAAAATGCACAAATGCAAAGTAAGGCATTATGCAAATTATTTCTAGTTATAGACATAATTGATGTTCAATACTAACCAAATCACACTAGGTATGTGGCCTCTGATCAGTTGCCTTCCCTGCATTTCATTTCCTTTATCCATAAAATGGGAATAAAAATACCCAAATTATACACATATTTGCAAAATGCTTCGACCATACAAAGTAACCATCCAGTAAGCAGAGTGTCTACATAGTTTGGGTTCCTCTGAGAGTGGTTAGATCCTTGTCAGCAGCACTGCCATAGGAAACAGGTCTGGCATTGAGGATTGGTGCCTGCTACTACATGATCTGAGCTATTCAGTGGCTACTTCAAAGCCTTTGTTCTTTTTTCTCCTTGTGAGTCTTTGTGAAAGGTCAGCCTGAATGATGCTGTAACATTCCTAATCTTGAATCCAGGCATTTATTGCCAGCAATGTCTGGCAAAGGCATTATAACTGTGGATTCGTATTTTGCTTTACTATAAGGCTCCAGGATGGGAAGGAAAGGAAACCACTTTTAGTGCAAACAGGTTTTCTTGACTCGGAGTGCTAAGTCATTCCAAAAGGAATTCAGCGGTGTGTTACTATTAAATACATGACATTTGTTGTCACTATATGTTTGCTTAACAATAATAGCTGGGGTGGAGGAAGGCATGCTTAATAATTTCGTGCTAAGTATTATATGACTTAGACTGGCCTACACGCATAAACACACACACACAGAGTTGTCTATTATATTATCTCAATAAATATCTATCTACACAAAAGCTCTCCTTCTCTACTTATTTTTGTTAATCAGAGGATCAGTCTATATTAATTTCTTTTAAAAATCTGTGTTATCATTTTGGTAGACACCAAGATGTTAAAGAAAAATATTCAGACACAGTCCTAGTCTTTAAAGAGCTTTCAGAGTCTGTGAGGGAGCAAAAAAGAATCATTTGATACCAATTAAAGACAAATTATGGTTCGGAACGGTAGTGATTTTCAGTGAGTGAGCTTTCAGAAGATGTCAATAGGTTAATGCGTTATTCTCTTTGGAAAAGAGAATTAATGAATTAATGATGTTTGGAGTTTTTTTTAGGTTCAACTTGGAAATTTGTGTGACAGCTTTTTATTCTGCTCTGTTTATATCCAATCTTTTCACCTCTCTGGAGCTCCAGCTTTACTTTTTTTCCTTACAGAGTAGCACTGTAAATGCCACATACGTTGTGTGTAATTTGAAATGGTCTAATAGCCAGGGTTTTTTAAAAAGTAAAAATAAACAGGTGAAATTCACTTGAATGATATATTTATTCCAATATATTCAAAATAGTATCATTTCTGTAGATTCCACTGGTACGTGTTAAGTGTCCAGTAGTTACATGTGGCTAGTGACCACTATTATACATGGCAGCTCCAGCCAGTCACCACCCAGTGACCTCTAGCAGACCTGAACATTGCCATGTCTCTTATTACAAAAAGAGTTGTAAACCCCCAGTTGATGGAGGTTCAACTGCAGAGCAACAAGAGGGTCTTCTTTTCTTCTTCTTCCTTCTTCCTCACTGATTTCAGTGAGAATTCTACCCAGCTCTTGCCGTCCCTCCCTTTTTCCTCCCTTCCTCCCGTGACTGCTGCTGTTATCTGACCAGCCACGCCATAGAGGAGTTAGTGCCTGCTTTGTGGACTTTGACTTTGGGCACAGAACATCCAAAAGAACTTGGAAAATGCTTAATTAGAATCATCGATGGGTGAGAGGCAAGAAAGCTGTGGAGGAAGAAGGTGGCAAACCTGAACAGAAGGATCCCCCCTCCCTTCTGCTCCCTCTCGCTTCAGTGCTCCATTAATATGATCTGCCAAATCCCACTTCTCCTCCTGGGGATGGTGCTGGCAGGTGGTAGGGTCACAGAGTCAAGAGAAGAGAAAGTCTCTGATTTGAGTATTTTCAACTTCGCCGCATAATTTCACTTGCATTTTGCATACAAGTTTGGAGTCAAAGGAAAATTCTATTTTCGTGCCGGGTCTGGAATTATCTGTATCTAAGATATTCATTTACTTCAAAAATATCCCCTCAGCATGTAATGTTTGCCAAGAATTGAGCCAAGGACTGGGGATAGGAGGAATGGAAGGACCTGTTTCCTGTTCTCAAGTGTCTCAGTTGAAACTGACCAGGAAGTTTGTGGGTGTCATCAAACTGAAACATCCAAAAGCACCTGTCCATTCATTGAGATATCTTCTGAGCAGAAGGCTTCATTTATTCTTGCCTGATCTTTATACTAATACTACTTTAATTGCCCTTCAGAAAAGTCAGTGTCTAAATGAACAAAATGAATAGGAACAACTTTCCATCATCTACACAGTGCTGAGGAATAGTTGACCTTCTCAAAGTGAAACTTCCATAAACACACAGAACATGCACCCAGGGGGCAGGCTGTCTTTCTGCTCCTGCTACTATATTATTACTGTGCATGAGAGCAAGCAAGGCAGCAGGCTCGGACATCGAGGACTGACAATTGGGAATAAAATGTCTATTTCCTATGTAGTCTCCAGTCTCCTGGATTTGGGCCCGTCCCTGCTCAGTCACTTGCCTTGTGATCTCTGGCCAGTCGCTTAAATACTCTCAGCTGTTTTTTTTTTTTTTTCCTCACCTCAAGTTAGATTATTAATTTTACCTAGCTAGACATTTGTCAGGAAGAAATGGGATAAAAAGCTAGCGAAAATAATACATCTCCTGATATTGTTCAGCCTTTCAGAAGTACAGCTCACTCCACTCACAGACAAAACCAAATGTCTCTTCATTCCCCAGGTAGAAGGAGATGCAGTCTGCTTATCACTGCCCCCAGTCTGCACTACCCACATGAGGTCTCTGTCCAATCTGTGTCAGTCTCTGTCGAATCCCCACACACTGCACCCTATTTAGTGGGCTGCCAGCTTTCTCCCACTTTAACCTTTGCACTACCCCTTACTGAATTGGAGTTTTAGAGAGCAGGCCCCAGTCTGAGGACCCCAAGTGGTCTCTTTCTTAGTTCTTGTCTTTGGTAAGAATCCAATTCAATGTCAAGACCAAGAGATTTTGGCCTCCCTGGTGGCGCAGCAGTTAAGTGCTGCACTGTGGAGCTGTCAGCAGCGGTGACACAAGTTCGACACCTGGCCGGGGAGATTCCCACATGGTGCGGCAGACCTCTCCTGCCTTGCCGCTGCTCCCCTCAGCAGTGTATTTCCATCCATCTGCCTGTTCTGCTCCCCACTTTGTCTCTGGTGAACCCTCTCACCACCCCCTGCCTCTGGCCTGTACCCCAGCTTGTATGCATAAATAAATAAATCTTTAAAAAAGATATTTAAAAAAAAGACCAAGAGATTTATTGATAGATAAGAGTAAGGACAGGTTGGTAGATAAGAAGAAAGACAGGAAAGCTATCCAAGAAGAGAGGGGACCCTAGTGGGTAGCTGCTGAGGAGGCAAGAAGTAGCTACTTATATCGAAGTAGGAAGTTGCTAAATCTGCTGCTTGGATTCTGCTGCTTGCTACTTGTGGAAAGTTGCTGGGAAAGTTCCTGTGTCATACTGCTTGTCCACAGTAGTAGCTATGGCTACCTTGACCCCCTTCCCAAACAAAACATCTATGATAAATGGGGTGACAGGCTTTCTCATACAAACTGTATACAATCTTACCATACCTGTTATTAAGGACTCAGACTTTTGGGAGCTATCCCATTGGGCCCACTGGTGTGACAATTAAATTTCTCTCCACCTCTCTGAGTGCCTTCTGATTTCTCTGGAAAGTTGCTGTAACAATATGGGTACAGTGGGCAAGGAATGGGGGTTTGGCCATTGGGTAACTCTGAATTGTGTCTCTTGCTGGCTGACTGGGTGGGTGAGGTGCCCTAGACTACCCAGGCCCACTGAATTTGCCCACATTATCTGGCCTGCTTTCCCAAACCTAGCCTTGGGCGTTGCTTTTGCATTGTGTTATTGTATTGGTGTTTTGAACTCTCCAATCACACTGATAAATGGACATAAGTCTTGGGGCAGGTATTGGAGAGCAGGGTCCTTTCTGAAGAGCAGCTAAAGTATTAGTGTGAAGATAAACAAGAATAAATGGAGCCTTCTCCTCAGAACACAACTCAATGAAGGGACAGGTGCTTTTGGAAGTTTCAGTTTGATGACACCCAAAATGTGAGGGGTAGGTGCATAGTGGAACCAGGAGGGTTTCTCATTCAGGCTGAGTGTTTCTCAATCAGGCTGATAAATGGACTTAGGGGCGTGGGGCACCCTGTTCCCAACTGACTGCCTATAACCATTTCCTAACTTCCTCCTCCATTACTTATCACTGGAATCATCTTTTTCAAGACCAAAAGTCACTGAATGTTTACTGTAAAAGGTCAGATAGTGAATCACTTTTAGTGACCACATGGTGTCTGTGAAAGCTACTCAACACTGCTATAATAGCAGAAGAGCAGCCATAGACAACACAGAAACAGATGGGCATGTCTTTGTACCTCTGTTCCAAGAAAACTTTAAGAAAATAGGTGAGCATTAGATTGGGTCCACAGACCACACTGTCTGCCCTAGACCTGGAATCTGGCCTTTCCTGGTCATTTGGCTCTGGGTAGGACCTGAGGCCTTCACTATTCTGTCAAAAGTCTCCCTTCCCCATTTCTTGATTGTAGTGCTCTGTTTTTATTGCCTTCCTCGTATGTGTTTATATCTTAGATTATCTAATTTATTTGTTTTTTTTAAGATTTATTTATTTATACATACAAGCTGGGGTACAGACCAGAAGTATGGGGCGGCGAGAGGGTTCACCAGAGACAGATTGGGAAGCAGAATAGGCAGATCAACAGAGATACACTGCTGAGGGGAGCAGCGGGCGAGGCAGGAGTGGTCTGCCGTGCCATATGGGAATGTCCCCAGCTGGGCATCCAACTCACATTGCCGCTGCCGACAGCTCCACAACACAGGGCTTAACTGCTGCACCACCAAGGAGGCCCTCATTTGTTTATTGACTTACTATCTATGTCCATTTTTCATACTATTGTAATCCTAATTTCTAGGGCAAGATCTGGAACAGATTAGGTGGTATGTCCCCTGTTAATATTTTGTTGCATATGTCAATAGTTTACCCACAAGAATGAAATTTCAGGTGGAAAATGCCAAATTTTAGTGATAAGAAGTCCAGATTCCCTGGTTACCATAGAGGCATTTGAAAATATGTGTTCCTGAAAATTATTAATCCCTCCAACATAAACTTTCACAAAGAAGAAATTAAAATTAAAAATTAAATCTATGTAAAATAATTTTTTGTTAGCATCTGGGTACAATATGAACTGAATCACTGTTTTGTCTATCTATGAAATAAATACATTGGTCATCACAGTTCAAATCAAATATGTAAATAATTTTAGCTCATTAGCACCCTGTGTGCACTGAAACACTTTGATGGAGGCTTTTAATAACAGCTTCTCATAAGACCAGCCAGTCTATACTCTATGCAATCAATTGAGTTCTCAATCAAATATAAATGGCATGGTTTACTGTGGATACTGAGAACAGTAGCAAATGAGATACCCTTTGCCTTCTGTGCCATAAAGAGTAGGAGACAGACAAAGATTAGGGACATAGTGATAATGGCATATCAGTCAGTGTCTTTGCAAGAAACAAATGGCTCATACTAAAGAACTAACTAAGAGAAGTTAATAAAGCTATAACAGTACTGTATACAAAGATGAACATGAAGAACTCATGGATGAACTACAGTTGGAAATCATTCTAACCCCCAGACCAGAGACTTAGGGAAGAATTAATATTACTGGAGTCCAGTGAGAAATGGAGCCCTGGACAAGATACCAGCCAACAAGGACTGTAGCCCCAGCGAAATGTGGCCCTTACAAGAAGTTCAGCAGGGCGTTTTATGCTCTCCTTCACTTTACCAAACCCAACAGGATGTTAGGGGGGAAGAGAGTGGCATATTTAGTTTACAGAAAATAGGCTTCCTGAACACCAATTAGGTGAAAGAATGGATCTGACACTGGTTGCTAGGGGAAGTAAATGGAAAATAGCATAGTAGGTAAAAGTAGGCAAGCTAAATGACTAGAGAATGCATCTTGGAAGTCTTTCATTTTATTTACTCTGTGATAGAAAATAAAGTATCAAAGATGCCTTTAGGGGTATATATTTTAAATATTTAAGAAAATAGGTTAGAATAGTTCCAGGAGTACTGGCAGAGTTTATCTAACTCAAGTCAATCCATACGAAGGATACCAGTGTCTTAAGAGATTAGAAAGTTCCTTTCCACTCTGATGCCTGGGGAATAAACATCCAGAACTAAGTATAATATTTTGCCAGGGAAAAAGATACCCTAGAATAAAATTCTCTATCACTAGGACATCACTGAGTCCTTCTTTTGCTAAAAACAGAAAAGAGAGAGATCAGACATACTTCTGGTAATGTGTTAGTCACTTGTGATCAGCATTTCCATATTTTTCCCTATTGTCAAATAAAATGAAATATCATTTTAGTCTGCCAAAACAAAAATTACAAATTCAGGTCCTGTTATAGGTCACATTACAAACTTTTGAGACTGATGTCTTAGGATTGATCTCTTGCAGACTTCACTTTGCTTTAACATCTACCAGAATTAATATAGATTAGATGCGGATATATCTCCTTACAGACTCTTTGCTTGCCTAAGGGATAAATATCATGTTCTTCCTGTGAGATTTTCCTAATGTGTACACCTATCCTGTCCACCTCTATGACCATGCAGTGTCATTCCTTAATCAGTGAAAGTATAATATTTTGCACCCAGTCTCTTCAAGAGATTTTGAACTCTTATCAAATGATACATTTGACTCTTCCAAATAACTACTTGCTTTTTGAGTGGACTTAAGTGATATGTTGCCAAACCTTATTACAAAGTCTTGGCCTTCTTGGCTCCTGGAGGGTAGGAAATGAAGTGTCCTTCGCTTAGGAACATTTAGGAATAGGTATTTGTCGTGGTTGTCTTCAAATGAATCAAACTACATGTTTTGTTTAGTTAAAGAGAAATTTAGAATAAAAAGGAATATGTATGAAATAATTTCAATAGCTGTCTATTTGAAATTCAAGTTGACTTCATTGTTATTCTGGCTTAGCCACTACCTAACTCTGTGACCTTAGACTAGCCACTTACCCTCTGTGATCCTCAGTTTTCTCATCTATAAAATGAGAGGGATGGGCTAAGAGGTCCCAAAAGCCCTTTATAATTCTAACAGACTGTGATTATGAGTCTATGTTATCCCTGGAAATACCATGAAAAATAAAAATAAAACTGATTGAGTTGAAAATGGTCCAACAATTACAAAGAAATATTTGACACTGTAATCATAAACTCATATCAGCTAGTCTTTTGGCTCTTTAATTTAGAAAGCAGATGCTTGATTGCTTGTTTGAAGGCTGTGTAAAAAGCCCAGCCCAACTCACTAAAGCTCAAACTAGTCTTAAGCAGGGATGTCAATTACATAATTTTCCAAACCTGGCAGTTTTGTTGAAATTAACCCACAGCATATTTGAAAGCCTTTTTCTTTTGTGAGCATCTAGTGTGTTTCCTATTGCTCTCCTCCTGGGCATCCATTTGTTATCAAAACCAGAACCACAGTGTGGCATCCAAATTGAAGTTTAGTGTCAGCAGAGGTTACATTTATACATTTCCCAGGAAAGGAACGACTATTGTCATAGGGGAGGATTAATGTGCAACCATTTTGGGTCCTTATTATAATCTTTTCTTTAAGAATGAGGGATTGGAATGTTAATGCATTCAATAATCTATGAATTATAAAGGTATGCTATACTGCTTTGACCTTTTCAATACTTGGTAATTTTGATTGAATGGCCATTCTGAGCCTGTTCTTTTTAACAGCTCTATTACTCTGTGGGACAGGGAAAGGCTAGCCAGATTTTGAAAATACATTCATCCTGAAACAAGAGTAGTAGGATTTAGTTTCAATGTGCCAGAGACAGTGCTGTGTGTTTTATATAACTTTTATGAATTGACCCTCATAATGTCATCTATAAGATATTAACAGATGAAGATGCTGAGCTACAGAGAATTGGCCACAATACCTCCAAGGAAAGAAGCAGCAGTAATCCCAGGGATGTGTGATACCAAGCTCTATGTACTTTCCAGGGAATTATAGTCTTTATGCTTTTGAAAGTTGTCAGTATCCCTAGTGCAGTAAACACAAGTAAATGCCATGAACTGTTGTGCTAGTCTTGTCTGAATTTTCACCACTGAAATCTCTAAAGTACCTATTAGGTCCACACTCTCTTCTGTGACTGAAAGAGATAGACTGATGAACAAGTCCAACATCCCTGCCTCAGAGGAAAGTAGAGCTGGAAAGTGCATCCAGTCTGGGTTAAGATAACAAACAAGGAGTGAGGCACCCACATACAAACAATTTGTGAGTGTTGGTAATTAATTGCTCTGCCCATAGCTTAAGGGGTAAGGGAATAAAATAGTTACTGGAGTCCAGTCAAAGGTGGCATAGTGGATGAGAGACTTTTTAGTTGGAAAAACAGTATTTCAGAATGACTTAGCTACTTCTGAAACTGAGAGGCTATGACCAGAAGGGAGGGAGGAAGAAATACCAAATACCTGTTTGTTCTTTCTTCTCTCTCTCTCTCTCTCTCTCTCTCTCTCTCTGTCTCTCTCTCTCGGCATAGCTTCTCACTGCTGAATCCAACAAGACATCATCCATCACAAAACCCAATCTGTCTGCATACCTTTGCTTTGGGTCACACTCTGGTGACTGGAGCAAGGCAAAGTACAGTGGAAAATGGGCTGGTAGGATGTGTGTGGTATCACCAATGTGATGCCTTTCCAAAGTGAAGGAATAATGAGTCTCCAAAATAAGTCCTGTTCCATTTGTTTGTTTGTTTGATTTGTTGTTGTTTATAACACTGCATGTGATTTAGGGAAATAGTGTCACACCTCCTCAGATGAGTGTCACTATACCACTCCACCACCAAAGCACCCTCAGTCCTTTACTACAGACCATTTTTATTTCTCTTCCCAGTTTCTTTTTTTCTTTTTTTAATATTTATTTATTCATGCATACAAGAACTGGGGTATAGGACAGAGATGTGCGGTGGTGAGAAAATTCACCAGAGACAGAGTGGGGAACGAAACAGGCTAATTAACTGAAGTACACTGCTGAGGGGAGCAGCGGGCGAGTCAGGAGAGGTCTGCTGTGCTATGTGGCAATCTCCCTGGCCAGGGATCAAACTCGTACTGCAGCAGCCCCAGATAGCTTCATAGGCTGACACTCAACCCATTGCACCACCAGGGAGGCCCACTTCTTCACAGTTTCTATACATCAAAAATCTCTGGAATTTTACCTAGAGTAACCTTGTATGCGGAACACTAAGGAGATAAAATGGCGCTCGGGATAATAGGCTGTATTCAAATTAATCTGTGCTTATGACCTAGGTGTTAAGAATGAGAAATGAAAGAAATATTGTCCGTCCTCATTTTAGTGTACAGATTCTAATCCTACACTTCAATTACTGAGATAATAGCATATAACTGATGATGAATTCATAGATAACACTGGGGGCTGTCTGCCTTTGCAAGATTGAGACAGACTCATGATGCTGAGAGTTCATCAGAGCTGAAGATGAGATTTCGAAATGACAATTATAATGAGAGTTCTTTATAGGTTCCAACCTTGATTCAGTTCTATAGAAGTCAAAGAAATAAATACATGATTCCCTTGAGTAAAGTTTAGTCAAAAGCAGACTTAGAGTCATTTCAGACAGCTTTCCGAGTCAGTGCATTCAGTAAATTTTGATCTTTTCAAATATTTGGTAAACTCTAGCTTTGTGTTTAGTTTTTTTGTTTGTTTGTTTGTTTTTTTAAGATTTATTTATTTATACATACAGCTGGGGTACAGGCCAGAGGTGTGGAGTGGCGAGAGGGTTCACCAGAGACAGAGTGGGGAGCAGAACAGGCAGATCAGAAATACACTGCTGAGGGGATCAGCGGGCGAGGCAGGAGAGGTCTGCCGCGCCATGTGGGATTCTCCCCCCGCTGGGCGTCAAACTTGCTTCGCTGCTGCCACAGCTTCACAGCGCAGCGCTCAACCGCTGCGCCACCAGGGAGGCCCCCTGTGTTTAGTTTTTATTTTAAGAAGCCTACATAAAAAGTTAACCAATAAAATGAATAGTAGGAAATTACGTTATTGCTAAGAGATGGGAAATTTCATTAATAGGTTAGAAAATAAATCATTGTGTAAGGAACCTTGACTTTTAGCATTCCTAAACCCAAATGCTGGAGAAATATGTCAAAAGGCTTCTTTAATAAAATTTCAGAAGGCTAGGAGAAAATAGCCTTATGAGAGAACTCTGTTTCAACCCAATAGAGATGCTATTCTAGATTAAAGAGTGACATGCTTTGATAATAAGCAAGATGGCATTTTGGTAACTCTGTGGGGTGGTATCTTCCAGCAAGTAGACCTGAGAGCTGGTTTTGGTTTGACTCACTCAATAGATATTCACTGGGGATCGTTGCTCTACAGTTAACTGTAGAGTTAGAACTTTAAAGTTAGAAAAGTTCTCATCAAATCAATGGTAGACTGATAAAAAGAGGAATGTAGTTATCAAGAACTTCAGAGAAATACATATTCTGCTGGGAGCTTTGGTAACCTCATCTGTTGGCATAAAATCTATGCATGGTCTTTTGGGTAGACTCCAAGAGTGACTACATGTCTCACCCATGAGTGACTACATGACTACATGTCCAAAATGTTTTATCCAATAATATGATTAGATTAACATTTAATATCTGGGTCTTCTCATAGACAGGAAATGCCATGAAAAAGAGTAGCACTAGAAGCTCAGAAAAGGTGATGTAAAATTTGAGAGGGATACATTTAGTCTTCATTGCCCTTGGTATGAATTATATGCCTATTATATTTCTTTTCTATCATGTATTGACTGGCTAGGTCATTGGCCAACTGGGGCCCAGGGTGACCCCCTTCTCCAGATATATTTGTTTCAATTATATGTATGGTTGTCCTAGGGCCTTCTTGGGCTATGAAATCTTCCTTTTATATACAGAAGGGAGCTTAACTCTCCTGCTTCTTTCTAAAGCATTACTTTTTTTTATCAGCTTAGGCATAAAACAAAGGGTTGTTCAATTACCTGTTGCCTAAAATAATGTTTCATTGAAGCATTCTGTGAATTTCTTGATCCCTACACTCCACTCACAAACCCAGAAACTGTGATGACTATATGTATGTAGTTTAATGTTATTTGTTTCCTTTTCTTGGTAGCAAATCTGATAGAATATTGAATTCTCTGAACTTGCAGTATTTAGTGGCAAGTATGTAACACTGTATAGACTAAATAACAGGGATATAAAAAGCTTAAAAAAAAGAAGAAAAAAAAGATGTAATTGCTTCTACTAGTAAGGAAGGAAGAAGATTTATAGGGTAGCAAAAATATATTCTTCCTATTTTCAATAAAGTTCTTATCAGGTTCAAGTTAGAAGTTACTCTTCTACCCAAAAAAGTGGGGGCCTAACACATCTTCCAATTCCTGCAGTAGTTCAAACAAACTCAGAGCAATTGGAATTGAACAGATCACAATTCTGCTATGAAAATTAGAAAAAGAGCATTTTCAATCATAAGTTATTTGCTGTCTAGCAATTTGCAGCAAAGTAAGGTATAGAGTGAAATTTATGCATTAAGTAATTAAGAAGAGAGGTTGAAAGTCCATGGAAATTGTGATGGAAAGTTAATGTTTAATGTCTGCACTTTGTGAAATTACAGACAGGAGACTGGAGAATCTCTCTAAGTGACAACACATGTGATAAAACATGATACAACCATGCCAGAAAAATGAATTGAAGATCTCAGCAAATAAGACATGTGAATTAGGCTAACATAATTAAGTTATAGTATTGATAAATGATGTTTCAGAATCTTTAATAGACATGCACAATGTTAAAATAGAAATGAATATGTAAGAATATGTAGGAGACTTAATAGAACAGCGAGACTTTTTCCACAAAATCTCCAGGATCAAGTTACTTTTTGCATATGTATTTTAGGAAGTGTTTTTACAGGATGCATATCTGACTCAGGTTAAGTCTAACTAATAAGCCCTGTGCTCCCTGAAATGAACAGACTAGGTAAATGTCATCCTTCTCAGAAATTTTTCACACCAGGTTTGGGTCTCATGACAAGTAAGTTTAATTGAATTGACTGGATTCTGAGAGTTGAAAGCTGATCTTTATTGAACCCATATGAACAAAAACAAAAATAAGTGTTGTCATCACTCACTTCTTGACCTTTACTTCCACTAGCACTTTTGCCCCATGGTATTTTATCTCTGTGTCTCGAGGTCTAACTCATGCTCATTCTGCCTGCTTGGAAGAGCAGAAGCACATCCGTGAGTTCTACTGGTGCTTTGAAGTTAGCACCATTCAGTAGCCAGTGCTATCCATAACAAAACAGAAGTCAAGAGATCTGAAAAATGCTCATACAACAGTGTGAAGCGTGTAGCTTATCTGTAAACATTACTGAGTGAGGTAATAATTCTTGAAGATGAACTTGAACAGCTTGTTTGTGCCAAAGAAACATAAGAACTATTGTCAGAGGCTTATCAAATCCTACAACAGAAATTAAAGTTGATTAAGCCCCATGTTCAAGCAAGCAACAGTTGCTGGGAAGAGACCATTTTTCAAGTGGACACACTGCTCCAAAGAAATGCAGATCAAAAAGGCAAGATTGAAATAACATGTGAAAATCCGTGTGGTCGTATGGTACCTCTGAGGCAGCCTACTCTGCACATCACAGGCAAAGTTCCAGCACTTGACAAGAACAGGATTTAAGAAATGATGTACAGGGCCTCCTTGGTGGTGCAGGGATTAGTATCAGTGCTATCAAGCTATTGCCAGCCATTGCAGTGTGAGTTCAATCCCCCGCCAGGGAGCTAACCCACATAGTGCAGCAGGCCTCTCCTGTCTCCCCGCTGCTCCGCTCAGTAGTGTATTTCAGTAAATCTTCCTGTTCTACACCCCAGTTCTTCTATGCATAAATTAAAACAAATCTTTAAAAATTATAATGTAGATGATTTTGATATGGATAGTGATTTCAGAAAGGACGATTATTTTCTTGTCACAAAAAGATACAGAATCTTGAGCATTAACTAAGGCAACTGGAGGACGGAGGGTGTCCAATGTAACATGGTAGAGGATTATTATGGAACTAGTTTTGGGTAGGGTGTGAACACATACATTTGTAGAGGTTTGAACCAATAACCCCAAAGCAGATACAATGATGTAACCTAACTTTACATCAGTAAATATAGTTGGGGGGGGGAAAGAATCTGAGAGGGTACTCCAGGAATTAAAATCTCTGCTAGGATTTAAAGCATAGGAAGCAGAAAGGCAGAAATGAGTCAACTTTTATCGAGTGATGATGCAGTGTTGAAATGTTTATCTCCTATAGACTCAGAGGAACCCCAAGTAATTCAGAAGCATCAGTGGATTCAGATATGAGGAAAATTGATAAAAAGCTATTAAAGAGAAAAATAGTAAATCTCTCATAACTAACAATGAAATAAGTAGTAGAACTGATTATTTATGTGAAGCTTCCCTAGAAGGTAAAAATAAAGATTATTCTGCAAATAAAGACTTCTTCTATGGAACTGAAGACTGTGTTGCTTATGTGAAAGTGAAGATGAATCTGAGAGGGCATGTGGAGTTGGCCTGGCCATTGCCTGCTCAATTCCCAGGGACTTATTTTGGATTCCACTAAGCATAGGCAGGCACAGCTAGTGGTCACTAGACTCTGCCTTCACTGCTGGCCTTGCTACAGAAGTGGCTGCTAGATCTCTCTCCTATACAGTCATGCAGGAACAGACTTTTGGTGATGAGGAAGAAGAACAAGTAATACAAGAAAATAAAAATGGGGTAGAAGAAAGTAAGAACCAAGATTTACATGGGGATTTAAAATTCCTTTTATGAACGTGTTTTAGCTTCAAGAAAAGATATTCCACTAGAAAGGAAAATAAGTGTAAGCTTATTATCTCTAAAGATAAGATGTGAGTTCATGTTAGTTTGAACAACTGGTCTGAAAATAGTAGTTACCTGAAAAGGGTAGGTATTTTAGGAAAACAGAAAGGTAAGGGCTCTTGAATAAACTGCTGTTTTATTTGCAGCACAAATGCTCAATCTTAGAAGTTCCTTAAGTACCATTTATAAGAAATGAAATTATCATTTCTTACCAAAATTGTTACCATAAAATAACTGGGATAATTCTGTTCTAAGAACATTAACATTTAATATGACTCCTTTGTACTGTATCCTCAGTTAATAACTGTGGCCATTATGTTAATAACAAGCTGTATTTTATTTTTGTTTATAGCAGTCTCGAAGCTAAGATACAGGCTTTAAGTAAAATAAAAATGAGTTCATACAAAAAATTTAGAACTATTGAGAGAACAGGAAGGGAGCTAGGATGCTGTCACTGGAGAGGTATAGACTCTTTACTACTGTGGAATTAGGCCACCAGAACCATATTCAATGCCAGCCCTTATGAGATGTCTTATGGGAAATATTTCAGTAATATTCTAATTCTACACGAAAGAACAAGTTTTAGACACTGGGTTGCCTATGGATGTACTGAAGAAATTGAGTCACGTTCTTGTGATCCTGACTACTGAGCCAAGGCCCCATTTGAAGTTCTTTTTTTTTTTTAAGATTTATTTATTTATGCATACAAGAGCTGAAGTGTAGGCCAGAGGTGTAGGGGGTTGAGAGGATTCACCTGAGACAGATTGGGGAGCAGAACAGGGAGACTGACTGAAATACACTCTGAGGGGAGCAGCGGGTAAGACAGGAGAGGTCTGCTGTGCCATGTGGGACAGCCTCCTGGCTGGGGGTCAAACTCATGCTGCAGTGGCTGCCTATCACTTCCTGGTGCTGAGACTTTACCCCTTGCGCCACCAGTGAGGCACACACTTGTAGCTATTTATCTCATTATGGCTAAAGGTCATCAGATGGTTAATAACTGCCTACATCCACTAAATATGTTTACTCTACCTGGACTGCAAATAGTATATTCAAATGACTTTTTTTTTTGTCTTCTTAATTATTAATTTGTTTTCTTTTGTGTTTGTGAGGGTACATGTGTGTATGCCGGTGTTGAATGCAGTAAAGTCTGTTACCAAATATTTCTTCTTGTAAAATGATGCAAACCTATTTAGTTAGCCAGGGTGTGTGTTGGCAGGTCAGAGGGCAGGAGGGAGTAGAATAAGCGTGCTGACAGTGTTCAAAGCATTCAACATTTTTGTTTCCTGGCGAGGCTTTCTGCCTTTCAAAGGCCCTCAGCAAGCTACATCGCTTGCCCCCTCTGGCAATGTTGCTTTCAGTTATGATAAGACATTTTTTTTTCACCTTGAATTGTAACCATTTTCTTATTTTACAATCATAAAAAGCACATTTTTACTCATATATACAATGACTTTGTTTTTCTCACATTGTAGCAAAAACTGCATTTATTTATTCATTTTTTTTTTTTTTACTCTCACAGTCAAAATGAAATTCACTTTTTCCATTTCCTCTGACATTTCAATGCCTACATGTAACATCTGAAAAAAGAAGTGGCATAATTCTGTGAAGAGTTCTTTCAGAAACAAAGGAGAGAAAACATGGAGAACAGTACAAGTTTCATCTTTTGATAATGGTAACATTCTCAAAGGGCTAGTTATAGAAAAAGTCTGATATAAAAGGACAGAACACAAATTTTATATACAGTCATAATTATACATGGGATTAATTATGCTTAATTTGCATTTATTAGTGCTTCTGTTTTGTTGCTTAGAGAAATCTATCAATGCTCTTCAGCATGTGTGTGTACATATTCAGCATGTGTGTGTACATATATTTTAGTATATATGAATGTATATATGTCAGTGTGTCTATATAGATACATTTAAATAAATCTAAATTATATATACACTTATATAAATACATTCATATATACCTAAATACATATCACATTTATATATACATATATGCATATGAATATGTTTATGTGTATATATATATATATGTGCATATTGGGGTCAATATTTATTAAGAATCTACTAAATTGCTTATGATGGGACCACATTTTTTCCTTTAGAGGTCTTGTAATTTAGATAGACTTAATATATACAAAAATATACAAAATATACAAAAATATATACAAAAATACCTAGAAGAGTACCTTTTATGAATAAAGCAGTAAGTTAATACTTGTGAATAAATGATTGCATAAAACAGCACTAGTACAAAGCAGTATGGTCATCTGGTGAGCTAAAAACACACTAGTAAGTTCAATGGTGGGTGTGGTATGAACACTGGACTGGAATGCAACTGAGTAGCTTTGGGCAGGGAAGTTGAGCAAAGAAGGAGAAAGAAGAGGTTTGCTGTTTAAGAGAGAGAATATGAAAAAAATATTCAGGGCATAAAAACTTATAGTGCAGGGCCTCCCCGGTGGCACAGCAGTTAAGTGCTGCGCTGTGGTGCTATTGGCGGTGACAACGTGAATTCTTCGACGCCAGCCAGGGAGATTCCCACATGGCATGGCGCACCTCTCCTGCCGAGCCTGCTGTTCCCCTCAGCAGTGCATTTCCGACGATCTGCCTTTTCTGCTCCCCACTTTGTTTATGGTGAACCCTCTCGTTGCCCCAAGCCTCTGTCCTGTACCCCAGCTTGTATGCATAAATAAATAAATCTTAAAAAAAAAAAAACTTTAGTGCAATTGAGTGAAAAAGTCTGTTCAAAGGAAAACAGTAGATTTGAAAAGCAGGAGCTTATAAGCAGGTTTGGATATCAGAATATAAATATGTACATACATACATATATTCAATATATGGTCTTCTGGAGAAGAATTGCTGATGAATCGCCATTTAGAAATGGAGACGCAGGACATTCTT